>JABFPN010000931.1:0-35940 GCA_022817305.1 Leptoteleia sp. ZL-2020
CATTGTTTCACAATGTGACTTTGGGGACAGTCCTCAAAACTACCAAATGTCCTCAAAACTGCCAGTAAACAAGTCAATAAAATGGCGATTTGGTCTCAAAACTGCCATTAGAATAATATATATATATATCTACATCGTACTTTACCAATTGGTATAAAGAGGAGAAATGGCCGGAAATTCGAGCAGAGACAAAGTGATTTTGCAGCATGACAATGCTCAACCACATGTTGCAGTACCAGTAAGAAACTACTTGGAAACTCTCGCACGGAACATTCTGCTGCAACCACCATATTCTCCAGACATTTCTCCTTTCGACTACAACTCATTTTGATAAACGACTCATGGCCTGTCCGAACAGCACTTCCGTTCTTGCGAGGATTGCAAAAAATGGGTCGATCCTTGAATTGCTAAAGACCAGTCCAAAGGCTTCTGTGGGGAATTCGTACGGTGACAGAATGGAAAAAGTAATAGCTAAGGCGATGGACAAATCTTCGGCTAGTCAACCTATTATATTTTCGCACAATAAAATCCCAATCTTCATAAAAAATCCTTCAAAGTCTCCTCGCACCTCCAGTAACTCTTTCATTCAGATTTACCGACTGAAAACAAATGTAATAATTAAAAATCAATTACATTGACATAAGTAATTCAATGAAATTAAAACGTTTTAATCAAAGAATTATTAAATACTGGACAAGAGATAAGCTTTAATCCAACTCGAGCTGAGAAATAATTTATTACACAACCTGGCAATTTCGGTTGTAAAATTTCTCGTGGAAAACTTTTAACTTTCATTAATTCCCGCATTGAAAACACTTTCGAGCAACGATTTGCGTCCCGTGCCAAGATTTATTGCGCAATTCGCTTAAAGATAAATAACAAAAATACCGAAGAATCGCCGCGTAAATTTTTTCACTCGTTAGGGCTTACATGCGGCCGGCGAAAGATGCCACCCGTGGACGCGCGTTTGGAAATTTTTCATTCGTACAGTTGACTGCCTGTGGGACGTGGGGGAAAAGCGTGGCGTGGGTCTTTCGCGCGGAGGAATTAATGTCCCACGTGGGAGTAAGTCGCGGACCGCGGGCTTTATTGATACCCGTCGAAATGCGCGTCGAAAACGCCAGCCAAACTCTTAATTTCCGTCCTTTATTTCATTCCACTTCTCATCTTGTTTGTTCAGAAAACAAACGTGATAATTTACGAGGAAGGAACGAAAATTTACTTCGACTGCAATACTGAGAGAGAGAGAGGATATGAACATGTACTGTTCAAAAGAAACAATTTAGTGTTTTCAATACTAATTTATAAATCCCCTAGTAATAGTAAAAATGAAACAATTTCATGTATGAAAAAACAAAATTCATATATGGCCATACATGGCCGATATATGATAATAATTGGTGTCAATATAAAGAAGTTATTGGAACCATATATGGCTAGAATATCATATCAATTATTGCTATATATCGACCATGTATATTCATATATGGCCATGTATGAAATTGTTAACACATATTTATGGTGGTATATCTGCTGTACAACTCAATTTCTGTTTAAAGTATAGTAAAAATTGCTTTTATGATTATCATTTTTACCATTATCAACAGGAGAATATTTCATTTCTCAGAGATATCCCTAGACAAATGTGGAATGTTTCAAATGTTACTACTACTTTTTCCTCAGTGCACATATATATATACACGTATACAAATGACTAATTTATGTGCACTTAAATGAACAATTAACTTCCCCCTTATCTCCGTTAATAAATCATAAAGCAATAAATAATATATTAAATATCGAAATATTTCTTGGAAATAAAAATGTGGGGAAAATGATAGTTTGAATTTTTCCTTGAGAATGGCGCGAACGATTTGAATCTATTTTGGTGGACTTTAAAAATAAAAGTCAAACCGAGAAAGGCGAGACTATTTTTTGGACCGCGATCAATGCAAATAGACGAGTTACCCTAGAGATGCCGGCGTGCCACCATCGTGATTCGCTCCAGAATTTCGGCCGAGGTGCTCGTGACTCACGCGAGGGGGGGTGACTTTTCAAGTGAGACGAAGGGTGGGCTGTGCAACCCGGGCGAGCGGGAATCCCGTCGCATGAAACCATGAATTATTCAAACGCCAAACGCTATAACGCGGAGCTTAGGCTTATTATGACGTACGGGAAACGGCTTTTCGCGTGCAAACTTAACCGATCGGCGCGCGACTTTACATACAATTTATCCGACGTACTCGATGCAAGAATGCGCGCGATTAATTTATGCGAGCGAACTTTCGATATTGGCTTATTGAATTATGCCGATTACCGGCGCCTCGTGTGACTTCTATTAATAATAATTTACATCCACTTTTGACATTCTGACATTTATTATGTAATGTAATGTAATGTTGATAAACTACTGAAACGTTGATCGCGCATACAATGTTATATATTTTTAAAAAAACATCCGTGTGTTTTAAAGTTTTGTGTTCATTAAATGCTCACGTTTTTGTTTTATAAATGTATACAATATTATATTTATGATGGCGTTTTTTGTAATAATAATAATAAGAATTTAATGAACCGCCCGTGTGTGAAGCTCTAAAATGATGATGGTTTGTAATATAATATGTATTGTCATAGTAGTATTCGCGCTTCAGCAGAAAATGAATAACGAAAATAAGAAATAAAATAACTCGAAAAGATTGTTATCTTATATGTAAGTAAAATATCAGTATAATGATTCATCAAATGTTAAGAAGTCCACGTGATGCGCGGAGTATAATTATAACATTTCAATTAAAATAGAATGTATGTAATAATTATTATCTGTTGATTTGTTTTTAATCAATCCAACAAAAGGAAGCAGTTGAAAACATGTAATATAAATTATAGAAGTAAAAAAATAATTTAAAAAAAGGAAAGATTTAGTCCTGTACTAACATTGTGCTTGAGTTTTTGCAAAAAATATAATTTAGTTTAATAATGTTTAAAATCTTATTTTATGAATAATTTTCAATTTAACATGATCCTTGCATGAAATATGCTTGTGGTCCATACCGGGTCAATCAGCACGAGCCGTGCATGTTTCCAGTCATAAATATTCCATACGTGGATCAGGTAAATATTTTTTCACGGCAGCATAAACCGCTCTCATGATTTAGATAGCTTGTATCTTGAATAAACAAATCAGATACGATGTTTAAGGAAAATGAAACCGTATAGGTAAACAAAAATATATGGTGAAACTTTGTAGACTCAAAATTACTAATTGTTTGTTTAATATCAACAATTTCAGCAAACAGTAATTTTATTTAAATAAAAAATTTGAGTAAAAATAAATTATTAAGAATATCGCTATAAGATAGAGTTTCGTTTCTTGGTTATAATGATTCTGAAAAGTGTCTGGCGTAAATAAAATTTTACCCCAGACAAATATCAGATTCAAAAATAAATCGGTCCACCTTCGACCACCTTATTATAGCGCCTCCCATATATATTTTATGCGACAACTCTCTTGCAGACAACCTGTGCAAACTGTCATCAGCGCCACCTACTGGAGTACTGCTATACTAGCTGTATTATTCCGGGCGGTTTTATTTAAAACGAATTTCGTATGGACATCTTATGGGTGGCGTTCTTGACCCAGCAGATGTCCAGATGATACGTCCAGAAACTATCCCGGAAATGTCCAGACTTTCTCCAGACAGTCCAGATGATTTATCCAGAAGCTTGCCAGATTCTGTTCAGACCTTCTATTTCCCCACGGATCTTTTTTTTGTAACAAAACATAACTCATCCCAAACTTCAAACCCATCAAAT
Organism: Leptoteleia sp. ZL-2020; assembly: GCA_022817305.1. NCBI lineage: Eukaryota > Metazoa > Arthropoda > Insecta > Hymenoptera > Scelionidae > Leptoteleia > Leptoteleia sp. ZL-2020. The sequence continues at coordinate 3,814 of JABFPN010000931.1, forward strand.
TTCCACAATTCCTAACTCCCCTAAATATTGAGACAAAAACCCAATCGTATCATTACGGCGAGATCGCGATAAACGATGGAATCGGATACTTCAGGGGAATATCTGAGCATCTCAATCGACAGCATTAGTGGCTCTTGGGAAGTCGAAACTAGCTGGGATGCAAACGACCAGATTTATGAAGTTAAGGGATAACAATAAATCTGAATCGCGCGTCACAGTGCCATCCGTGGGTGGGCGGGGCGAGGGGCGGTGGCGCTCCAGTCGAATTTCTGGAAGCGAGCTCGCGATTAGGCTTATCAGGCGCTATTACGCCTATATGGAACGTCGCTCGTTCAGGATTATTAGTCGTAGTTATTATGACGTCGCGCAACTAGCTATTCTATTCAACCTACTCAGCTCTCCCAACCACATCCACACACTCACACACACACCTACATACACATACTTGTACAATAAATATAATCTAACTCGACTGCACCGTAACGACAATTATCTGCGAGCTCGCCGGAACGTAAACTCTAAACTAAAACTGTGTCATAAAAAAGAATTGCTGCGATTAACGCACGTTTTTGTGCGTGCGCGCTAACAAGAAAGTTCCAAGAGGAATAGGGTCAACCGAATGGCACATGACCATAGTTGACCGTTGAATGCCAGTGCAAGTGTATAACGAAGCGGACCATCTCGTTATATAAGCCCAACGAGAAAGACGGACAAGCGCCACCAATCGAACGAATGCGCGCTCGCAATTCTCCGGCATAATTATGCAAAAAGTCTGACGACCCGGCTAAATTGCTTGCCCACCTTATCACGCCCCGTTTGTCCCATTTTCCGCCGGAATTCATCGGCTCTGAATCACTGTTATCGGTGGAAGGTTTGCTTTGGAAGATAACGCGGAGCCTTATCTTTTGACCTGAGAAAACTCGCGCTTACTCGGACAGATGGCTCATCTTGCGGCACCGCTGTCAATTGTTGACATAGGCGATTAATTTGATAACAAGGGAATTATTATTTGCGCCGCTTCTATAATTATTTTCATTGGAAAGTAACGCAAAGAAATGGGACGTACTATTGTTTGCTCGATCTAGCCAATTTATCTAATGGGTGTTTAGTTAAAAAGTATTATCGTATCGTTTTCAAACGGAGGAAACAATTGGTAATGTTTGATAAATTTCTTTATCTATGGGTTTATCGAGCGGATGAAAGGAAATATCGTTTCTAAAGATATCAAATGTAAATCTTTGGACACAAGTGCACGTATAAGCAGCGTAAGATAAACTTTAAAATTATCCTCTTATAAAGATCTGGAGCTATTTATAAGTTACCCTCTTTGTGCCATTCGTTTCATTATTCGACTTGTCGCATAAATTGTTTATTTATAAGATCACGAAAATGTTGTTTGATTCGATTGGAGAAGTAAAATAAGGTACTTTAAAGTGCTAAAATATAACTAACCATTTAGTTAATTTTACTTAGTGTTTAGTTGGAAAAAACTAACCACATAGTTGACAAAACAACTAGAAGTAAGAACAATTACCTGAATTTATGGCAACAATGTTTTTCTTTGTGTATTTATAAAATTAATTATTGAAATAGTCGTAAAAATTTCCCAAGTCTTGCAAGCCAGTGTTGGTAAACCTATTATTGCATTCAATACCTATTTTTAAATGTTCCACATAAAAATGTTTTACCATGCCAATGTCACAAAGCGTAACAATTTGTGTCCTAATTTTTTCCCACGCGTAGTACAGCTCGCCTTCTTTTTTCCTTTTTCTTAATAAAAGTGACACTAATGAGACGAAGGAGGCAAATTATCACAAAATCGCGCACATTTTTATTCCGCCCTTTATAGTTTCTTATTGAAATCCACGATTTAATTTTTGTCTCCTCACTGCTGAGAGATCCTCGAGCAATCTCTTTCTCTCTCTTTGACAATTACGTCATGCTTACTTTCAGATATTCAAACAACAATCGGCTTAATTTTATTGAGTTGTCAGCTATGAAATTTAAATTGATTTCAATCTACTTATTTAGTATAAACGTATAAATTAAACGGCAAATAAACTTATTGTTCGAACAAAAAATAATTCTTATACACTTTGCTGGGTTGATAGAGTGTATCCTATTTTCAAGATGAATATATAATCAAGGTAATAATGTCAAATTCATGGAGACTCGACGCCCGTGCTCTGCACTGATATTGTGCCGTGTTATTACTCGAACAACGTTAATATTGACATTATGCTTACTTGAACCGGAATTAATGGTAAGCTTGCATATTGCGAGCTTTTTTTGCCTTTTACACTGTAAAGTCTTCAAATTTAATACCAAGATAATGCAAGGATAAAATAAAGCGGAAAAAGTTAAAAGCAAACATTAACTTGAAAGATAAAACTACTGAGTATTTTAAAATTCTATGATTGTAACTATGGTGAAGTAAGGTTTAGTAAAGTTTTTCAAAACTCTAGTAATACACAAAGTCTTACTTTTAAAAGATATATCTAAATTATTATAAAAATATAATATAATTAAACTTTAATTATTCTTCTTCAAAATAATATTGAAAAAGTTGTACAATAGTTGTAATTCAAAAATTCCTAAAAAATTGTCTTTATGATTATTATTTTTACTTTACTAATTAACATAAAATGTCTTAAATTTTACTATTACTTTGTTCTCAATGTAAGAATTTCGCAAAATTATCAATAGACCAGATTAAAAGGAAAATCCCACAATTAATTTCAACACCCAATAAACTAAATATCCCACAATTATAACCGAAACATTATCCAACCCCTATAATAAACTTAATACAACCCTCGACACTTTACTCGGCACATCAAAGAAAAAGTAAACGCGCATTTCCCGCTATCTCCAAGTAGATCTACCTTTTCTTCCAACCAGGCCAACCTTTATACATTCCCCTCTGCATTTTTTTAACAAGCATACGTCCGTCAAAAAAAGAAGTAAAGAAAAATGGAAAAGATGCCACAATCTTTTCTCGCCAAGACCGTTCTTCATCCACGAGATATTACAACGCGTGCGAGGATGGTGTTGTAATTGAATCGCGGGCATTTTCCGTAAACGGAATTAGAAGCGAGAACCCACGTCGCGAAAGGGAAACTGGATCTCCGGAGTCGCGTCAGCGAGAGTGCAGACGGCGGCGTAGCCGTGCTCGCGAGCGGACGCGGAGCGACGCGCGCGACTTCGCTGTGATGTAATCGGATAAAAGATACATAACCGGACGGAAATCCAGAAGGAATGCCGCGCGCGGTACGCGAACCTGTTTCAGACTAGTTTCCTTGGCCCTGAAGCGTGGCGACACCAATACCCGGAGACTTTGCAAAAACAAACGCGGTTCTGCATTCTGACTTAGTTTGTCGGCTGCGCCAAGACCTTTTTGACAATTCATTAAGCAATCTATCATTCGCATCATTTCGCATTCTAACGTATCCTTATGGAGAGAAGAAATAAAAAAAAATTACTAATATCGTTGGTAAATTAGTCATATAATTGACAATTTACTATCTTAAGTTAGCAAAATCTAGTATCAGCTCGTTGACAACTGTTGTCAACTTTCAAACAATAATTGTCAACAACCTGATTATCACATTTTGGTAACTTATGATAGTAATTTTTCAATTTTTCCAGGTATATAACCAGTTTACAATAATTTTTATTACATCTTTTCTCTCTGTGTGCACCCTTTCAGTCCCAACACTTCCAGAACAACATTATATTAAATGGCAGAATATAAAATATAAAAGAACAAGTAAAATCTCGCTTTGACTAGAATGTTCTGGTATCATCATACAATACTAGATTGCGAGGGCGTGATATTTCCCTCGCATTTTAATAATATAAATTATACATATCTAAATAATTTTCTATTCACTTAACGCACAATGTGGAACTGAAAGGATTACATTGGAATTATAATTTGCATCGTAACCATAGAATTAAAACTAGTCGAAGATATAAAAGTAACAATTGTTATTTGTAATTAAAAAAAAATGACGGCATTTGTTCGCGCGACTTAATTGACGCTTACCGAATACGCTAAAACTGCTTACACAAATATCACGCGCAGTCTTTCAGATACGATGTCGAGCGACCTTGTCGGATGGCCTTACGGTACTCAACAAAAAGAGGGACAGAGAGGGAACGGAGATGCGCGTTACACACCTGTGGAATCTAACAGAGAAAAAGCAAAGGCTCAAGTTTAAACGGCCGACCGTTGGAGGATGTTAAACGATCCCCAAACGAACGCAGACTCGCGCAGTTGTTCGACGAAGAGATTTCGCGTCTTAGATCGCAGTTGTTCTTAGTTAACATTCGGTTTTGCAAAGAATTCAAAGACCCAGAGATTCAGATGTCGTTCTTTGAGCGACTGAGGATAGAAGTCATTAATTTAATATAGTTAGCTTGTTTGAAAAATTGAAAATTTATAATAATTAGAAGTAATTAGTTAAAATTGAATTTCTGGTTAAAGTAGGCAACAACTAGAAATCCTGAACAACCAGATAAATAAGTAAATTTTGACTTGAAAATTTTGATTAGTCAACCTGATAGCTCTATTTCTAACAAACATAGTTGAGATATTTTGAAAGACTTGGTTCAAACAACTAAGAATTTATAATTCCTGTTAAATCTAACCAGTTGAACTGGTACACTGAGAAAAAAGAAATATAAATTACTGTATTTTATACTAATTTAAAGATATATTGGCAAAGTAAATGTTTGTTTTAAATAATAGTAAAATTACTAATAGGATAATACATCACTTTTCAAATATAACCCTGAATTAATATAGTGTTTTCAATTTTACTATCACTGTTACCAAACATTTTTTTCATTCCAAACAAAGGAAAATAATTCACACTTGGAGTACAAATAACCAGCCAAAAATGGAATTATTGCCGAACAATAAATTTTTTGCCTTAATTACAAAACCATTCGTTGCATTAGCGAGTGCAGTTTTTTCAGGTAGATAGATTTCGTCTTGAGAGCCAGATTCTATTCATTTACAAGAAACAAATGTTTTTACCTCCTTCGTATTTGATCGCGTCTTACGAAACCACCAAATTGTGAGCCAACTTTCAGATGTAATGGACGATTGAATTCGAAAATGGGTTGAGTCCCATGGAAAAGTTGCTCCTGTACCACCATTGGGAAACGAGGAGGCCAAGATTGTATCGCGATGCAAATGAGCTGGAATTGTCAGTTGTATTAATTGAAACCGATATTCGACGTTGAACTTTTCTTCTTGGATGTTGCAGGTGTTCGGGAAATGTTCCTCGCGTCTTGTTTGAGTGATGTGTAACGCAGATAGCGGTGACAATTTCCGTTCAGTTGCCTTTTACCGGTGAAGTCGTCCGTGAATTTGATAAAGTGCGGATACGGGGAAGAAAGCGCTGAAGAAATGAAAAAGATATGATTTTTAATGTATCACAACGAAACGTAACGACATTGCAGAATATTTTTGGAACTTTTGTGTCGCGCTGCTCGCCAAAGTATCTTGTTATTAAACAAATCTGGTTTACCTTTAACGTGGTGAAATTAACATTCTGTGAGCGCCTCCGTAAAGCACTTTTTATCGGAGGTCGATGATGACACGTTCCCCGAATACCTTTCTATGTTTCGCTTCGATTCTCTTTTTCTAATCTATTTCTCTTTCCGCCCATGGTGTATTGCTATGTAAAAAATTCATTCCAATATATTAAGTCTATTCGTATAAAATGTTTGAATTGATTTCAATCAAAATTTAAATTACACATCACGTTCTTAATATAGCGTTCCTTTACATTCCTCTAAAAAAGAAAAAAAAAATGTTACAATGGAGACTCGTGACGTAACATGGGGACAATCAAAATAAATGAGCTTCAATTGTTGGGGAAATGTATTTTGGTGAGTTCGTTAAGGCAAGATTGTGAGCGCCCAGCGATAGGTACTTTGACAACATTCATTATAAAGATTGATTCTGTAAATAATATTTGTTCAATTCAATAACAAACGTCAATTTATGTTATTCGTTTATCTGTTGGTAATTACCCAATCAAAATAAGAAAGGAAAAATAACAGAATTTGCATACATTACAATCAATTATCTACTCAGAATATATATTGTTTCTTAATCAAATTTTCATATTAGATTGATGGAATAAGGTAAAGAGAATATGATGTTGAAAATGAAACATATATGGTCCATATATGTTTTATCAACTTCATATAAGAAATCAAAAAATTCGTATGTGGACATGTAAAATTTAGTAAGATTAAATCGTATATTAGTCCGTGATAAATCTCAATTGAAACTTACTAAAATAAAGTATAATCTTATTAATTAATAAGATTCAATAGGATTACGACCCATTGAACAAATTTGCCACTAATATAATAGAAGTGAATAATCTCTTGACTTATTGAATAAGACATATCACTATTTATTCCTATTAGCACATATAGCACCTTTACTATTTTTTATAATTATTCACTATACACATTGCAAATTTTCATATTTCATTCCCCCCCACCCCCCAAGTATTGTAATTATTCACAATTACTTAACACAACCAAATTAGTTTGTGTCATTGTTATAAACGCATATAATAAAATATACAGAAATAATTAATTTATCGACATTGACTTTGATAAAATAATAATAAAAATAAAAGGATTCAAATATATTTATATTAAGCAGATTGGAAAGGTCGAGCAGCGTTTTGTAGCCCGAACAATCGTAAAGGCTATTCAAAGGCCAAATTCGACAATCGTGCATTCATCCAAAGAGAAAACATTTTATTGTTCAAGGCGACACAAATGTACCAAATAAATGATCTGGAAACGAGCGATGCATAAAATTGTCCAAAATGATCAAGGGGGGCCTTAAAAGAGAAGAAGGATAAATTTAATTTGCCTGACAAAAAGAAACGTTTAATTTGAAATTTGCAATAATCAATCCTAAAACTTTATAAATCTATTCACGAATAAATTTTTGCACTTTAAAACTTGACAAAGCAATCAAAAGTCAATAATTTATATTAGAATAAAACATTTCTGCACCCTTTTGAAAATCAATTTCGACGAATACAACTTATTTTGCGAATATTGAAAATTGGTAAGTTTGAAATGTGTAAAAAGGGCGGAGATGAATAATGCATCGAGCGTGGAAATTGTGTGAATACCTTTGTCACGCGTTTGGGCTCGGAATCCGGGCACCCACGTTAAACCAATGTCATCAATTGTTCGCCCGAAAAGGACACGTGCCGTTAGGAGCATGCATAACGCATAAAAGAAGGCTACGAAGATCCTCAGAAATAGTGCGGAGTCACCCCGTGAATGTATTCTTTCGGGTCAAACAACTGCTACGGGCATATGGTCATTATGTCATGATCATTTTCATTTACAAGACAATCATTGCGAGACGCGCTTCGCGTGACTACTGCTTTTGGCGTCTTCATATCTCGCTTGCCTTAAATTGAAATTTTGCAATCTATGCCTCGGTATAGAATCTACATTCCCATTCAATTTTTTTTTCATATACATTAATTTGTACTTCTTGTAACTTCTTTCTAGTTATTATTGTGTCATTTTTGTGTATAAAAAAGTTGAATAATAATTAAAATTCTAATAATTATATTGGCTACAAATGAAATGATTTCGTAGAATGTGAAATAAATAATTATAAACTTATTTGTATATATTTGTAACGTTCACGATTAGTATCCAAATAATTGTAAATTGGAAACTGACCATGTGATCTAATTGAATTACATAATATAATGTCAGTATGATTGGTGAATTGTAAATAAAACTACAAAAACAAATAAGAATGTAACGAAAATAAATAACGACTTATAATAAATAGAATTAATGATGAGTTCACATGTATATCAAAGAATGAGACGTAATTAAGTCTATGTATTATGCATACTGTCCACGCTATGTTTATAAAAATTCTAAATCTTGAAAGACCAGGCCAGAGAATGTTTTTTTTAGCTTTCTCACAAGTGATAAGACGTAAAAGATCTTAATACGAGTCATCTTTCTTAATTTACATGTCATCCAAGGTATTTAATATACGTTACTTTTAATTTCCATTGGATTTTTATTGGTTTTTGTATGTTTATTTACAAGTCAATTCTTATAATGACATGACTTTATGTAATTCAAATACATCACATTATCTATTCAATTTTCCATCTACTATTTTTGATTACTTAAATCAGATGTTAAAAGTATATACATATATATTATAAAGTAACTTTAGACAATATATATAATATTTTCCTCCATATTAAATAATAAAATAATTAATTCTCTTTCATTTTAAAAGTTAAACATTTCTTTTCATTACATTAAATATGCCATTAAAATTTGCCTGACAAAAATGTAAAATAATTGCATCCAAAACTCTTTAAATCACAAATGAAATTAAGCGTCCATGTATTGCACTCAACGTAGTAATTCTGTTTCCAGTAATTGCTCCCACATTTTTTTCTTCTTTGTGTTACTTCGAAATTCTCTTTCATGCTCACAGCAAGCAACCGTTACTCGCAAATTCAAATTAGCATTTCAGTTATGCATTATTCTCGGCGGATTTACTTTTTTTTTTAGTCTCAGAATGATAAAACCAATCGTCCACGTTCCATTTTGTTTTCATTCAAACGCATCTGTTTGAATTCAGTCCCCCCCCCCCCTCGTTAGAAATGACCGTTCTTTGTGTGAAAATGCAGATGTCAGCAAGCGCACCCACCTCGATCACCATCCAATTCCGCCCCTGACCAATATTGTTATGAAGCGAAATTGACACGACATTGCCATTTTGCTAATAGTCACTCGACGTCAACTGGGAGTATCCGCGATAAGCGCAAAGTCCAAATATACAACGTCCACGTTAATTCGTCAGCTACGTTGTCGTCCGCATCAATATTCATTCCACGCGAAATATCCCATTTCCATTTCTAAGTAAAAGCGATCGTCAAATTATGCTTAGCGAGTCAAACTCGACCAACTAATTTGAAGTTAATTTCAACATGAAAGTTAATTCTCGTCGGTGTGTCGCAAGACCTCTCCACCGTGGTAGTCGGAATCCAAACAGTGATACATTTTTTTAAGATTCAACTTCGTTATCTTGTTGTCTCAACATTACAAAAATAACGGTGGAAGTTCAGTCACGTGCTATCTCTCTTTCTCTCTCCTTTTTGTCTTCTAGTTTACAGAAGAATATAAATACGTGCTGCTAGGATCAAACATTTTGTCCATTGTAATTTGGAAGTTGATACTTTTAAATTCTAGAAGGATTTTTTGTAATTTTCATACTAAATCCTCATTCCTGCTGTGTTTAAATTTCAGCCTTATTATTATTATTATTCTGAATTCTTGTTTGTTGCCATTTTAATTCCGCATTATTATTCATTTAAAAGTCAAATGCAAGTAAAATATCAAGTTGAGTTGATCCCACAAATAGCAATGAATTGCAAAATCATTTTTGCTAATTTTTTTTCCTTTGACAGTTTGTACGTCATTTAATCGTTAAAGTATAAAAGGGATAAAAAAAAGGTGGTAAAACATGAAAACCTGCATTGTGAGGTCAATTCTATTGGCCATTAAATTAAATGTTTATATAATTGACTGGAATGACATTGTAGGTACATAAATTTGTCTTGCACAATAGATTATCATATTTTAACATTTTCTTATAAATAAATCCATATATCCAATCAATAAACTTGTTCATTTTGTGAAATAAATGTCATGAAAACATACCACTAATATCGTAATTCAATTTTTTGACATCAAACAATGTTTTTTAATGATCAATATATCACTGACATTAAGGTATTTATTTCGTATATATTTTATATTGTGGTTAGGTTCTTGAAATATTCTAAATTTATGAAATAATGTTCTCTAGATGTCATCTATTAGTATGATATATAACGGAAAAATACATTTTAATGTTTAAACTATTAATTATTCATGAAATTAGAGGTTAAATGAAAATTATTTCATTTCATACAAAATACCAGGAATTACGACTATGAGAGACATAATACTCTGTACAAAGTAAAAGAATATGAACAGAAAATAAAATTCAACTGAACTATTTAATTTTTATATGTTTATCTTCAATGAAGAACGTTTTTGACCCCTAATATAAAAAAAAACACTTCCTCTTCTATTTTTGTTTACATCCAAACACAGATGCTTTGACTATTTTGTTTTCAGTTCCAAGAAAATTAATAATAACACTCTAAAAAGATCAGAGTTTAACAGTTTGCAATAAAACTTCATTTAATTTAAAATATTTAAATAGATAATTGAAAAACAAACTAATTTTACAGGCTAAAAAATTTGTTAATTATTAAAATGAAAAATACCTTCTAAATGCAACAAAACAGAAGCTAAAAGTTTCATCTTTTATAATCATAATGGGAACTTCAATATAAATAAAAGGGTATCTTTATGTACATAAAAACAATTATTGTTCATACTCTCTTCAGCAAGATTTGTTTAAAAAGTTATAAAGGCGACAATTAAATTGTTTCAAACAGAATAACTTCTGCATCATTTTGCTCGACAAAAATGTCCGCGATTTGTTTATACGCGAAAATATTTCATGAAAACACATACATACAAAAAAAGAAGTGGATAAACAAAGTTGAAAATAAGATAGAAGGGTACTTTACCTTGAAATCCCGATTCGCAACTTGGTTGAGATCGAAAATCCAACCGCACGATCAAACCGGCGTCCTAAGGTAAACTCGTTTCCCCCTCTGCCCTTTTTCTCCTTGGTCCGTTGCGTTCACGCGAAACATTCGCAAACCGCGCACCTTATCGAGAGCCGCCCAAAAGGGCGCGAAATATCATAATCGCGGGCCGGATTCGACGCAGTCACTTCGCGGCACGATCGACAAAAATCGCCGACCCGCCGTTTTTCAATGGAGAAGAAGCGTCGGGATCGCGCAGCGCGCACGAGCGATCGCGGCAACGGACTCTTTCGTACTATAGCCGCTATAGCAACTTTTGTACGTGAATCTGTCATTCGCGGGACGCGGAGGGATCGGGAAGGAGCGCGGGGCAGATGGTAGAAATATTTATTGCCGACCAGATCTGTTTCGGCGAGCTCGTTCGTCGCTTTGACTGGAGATGGCGCGCCGACTCCTCCGATCGATGATTTATTTCCGGTTTCCTTGCGATGCATCCTATAATTTTACCCTGTAAAAAATATTGACATTAAAAGGAATAGAATGAAATTGAGAATAAACGATTTCAAAAATAATTCAATTAATTTTATTTTGGTGTGATTATGGCTACAGATTGTGTGCCCCGTATACCACTGATTATAACTCAATTCATAATAATTGTATTCCCCATGGAATCGAGAGCTATTAAATGTCAAACGGAATTAAATTAAATCTGAGAAATTTAAATTTCAAGAGTAACGACTGTATATCGGACGCAGAATTAAAATCGTAAAATCAAATTGAAAGATTTTCTATTTTGAAAACTTCCCAAACCGTATTGATTATTCTCAATTTTAACTTTATTCTATTCCTTTTAATGGCAACATTTTTTATATCGTGTAGTACCAATTGTTACTATAAAAAAAGAAATAAACACATTAATAAAAGAGAGAATAAATATGACTTGCTTATTTGTGTGCAATTTTTTTGTGAATGTTTTTATAAAATGAATGACTAATAAGTAGCATCAAATGAGTCGAAAAGAGAATTTGTTGTTAAATTTACTATATATATTGTTTAAAATGAAATATCTTATACCATATCAGAAATTTCAGTTACAATTTTCTATATTGTTTTAAACTCGAATTTGTTAAGCCGAAACTCTGAGTCAGAGACCACATTGATTAATATATGACTTGTTTTATCTAATTATTATTAAGTATATTTTATTATATTATATATATTATATTAAGTATATTTTAAACGTTTCCTTGTTAAATAATGACAAATATAACAATATATGTCTCTCACAATTGAATATTTCAATATGTATTAGCACGTTATTTTTATAATTAACTGTAATAAATAATTCTACTCATGCTTATTTATTAATAACCATTTGAACTTTAAAATGTGTATTTAAAACTGAATCACAAAATAAATATAGTTTAACGTAACCAGTGCACAGAAAGCACCTATTTGATTATTTTTGCACATATTCATGTAAACTAAGTAATATTATGTATCTTCATTTTATTATTTTAATAAGCCAATAACCTTTAGTGACGCTATGTTAAAATAATTAAAAAATAAATTTAAATTAACCCTCATTTAGATTAATCCAACTACGAAAAATATTATTAATGTATTATCATGTCTAATCTTAAAATTGAATCATTCTGAAATAAACTTGCCTTATATAGTACATAAATTAGTTAATTTTTTAATAATAATATTATTATACCTCCTATTTATACGAGTAATACAAAGTTCTCTGCAGTTTGAGTTTTACTTCTTTCAAAAGCACAGCAAAACTGAGAAGTATTTCACAGTCTATCAAATAGTGACATCCCTTCTGTATATTGGTAAGAATTATTAAAATTGTTAAAGAATCTGAAATTAATATGAACAATAATAGATAGATTGAAAAAGCAAAAAAAGTATTCAAAATATTTTAAACAAAATTATTAAATATCAACTTAATCAGAATGCTATTTAAAATAATTATACATATAAGACAATTTTCATGTAGTTTTACAATAAATTAACATTTTTAATATAAGTTTCTTGTGAAAACTTATGAATTTTTATTACATTATATATATATTGTAATAATATAATAAATTACATTATTACAATAATTTAATTTCTCGTATTTTTTATTTATTGTAATTGCTGATGCATGTATATTTATTGTACTTGCTAATGCTCTCAGTGTATAAAAATACTTTAAATTGATATAATCATATAAATATGTAATAAAATGTAATTACTTGTATTTTTTGCTTGCAACCTTATAATGATAGAACTACAAGAGTTTATCTATTTTTCATCTAGGTGTTTGTAGAAGTATTCTCCAACAGAAAGGAAATATATATAATATAAAAACCCATTTTTGGAAGATTGTATTTACGCCGCATTACTCAAAAGTATGTATACTAATTTTTGAATTTAATTATGTACATGAAAATATGTAACACCATACATCATAGGATTTGTAGTTTAAATTTCTTGATTTCATGTTTAGTTACGCTTCCTGCAACGATATATACTAAAGTTAAAATAATTATCATAACCTTTATGATATTTACCATAACTTTAATTATTTTTATCATGTTTCTATGGTAGTAATAACAAGACAAAGATTGTGTCCTTTGCTTATTCTTCAAGTATTTATATCACTTGAATTTAATATTAATGTTATATAATATTTCACTTTAAGGACATATTTTGTTTATTATTATAAAACATGCACTGAGAAAAAAAAGTTAGATTAAAAATAATTATACAGTCTAAGTATTTAGGAAACTCGATTATATCTCGAACTTCGTGTTACACAACGTTGCCAAATTTATATCGAAACAATCGACAAAATATACAATGCAATAAAATTATTATAGATGTGAAACTCGATTATATTTCGGGCTTCATGTTACACAGCGTTGCCATATTTATATCGATACAATCGACATATAACAATGCAAAAAAATTATTATAGATGTGAAACTCGATTGTATTTCGAGCTGTATGTTACGTTGCTAAATTATTAAATAATTTATTTAATTCTTTTATATACCTTGGCATTTTTAATACTTTCCCGCGTTAAAATGTCCGAGCAATTCCAGGACATGGCAGGAACTGCTAGGATATTTGCAACAGAAATTTCCAAAGTAATCCAGGCGAAGCCTGGTTTTATCTGGAAATTTTTTTATTGTACTCTAGAAAGATACAGCTATTTCCTATATTAATAAATTTATCTGGATCCATTGGGAAAATTCTTGGGTATAATCAAGAATTGTCTAGATAAAACCAGGCACAGCCTGGATTACTTTGGGAATTTCTGTTGCAAATATCCTAGCAATTGCTGCCATATTATTATATCCTGAAATGGCTCGGACATTTTAACGCGGGTTATTACTCAAACTGTTTTTTTTTCTTGTGTACGAAACAATTAGATTATTATGCAATAATGTAATATACATTAATTTATTTATTTACGTTTTACAGAAAAAATGTACGAACTTTTCAGTGGAATCCAGAACCTACTCAAGTTAGAGGATGTGCGCATCGACAGCAACGTTTTCAGACTTCATTACAAAGCAACCATGATACTCTTGGTTGCATTTTCAATAATAAACACCTCAACACAGTATATCGGGGATCCTATAGACTGTATAGTGGAGTCGATTCCCGAACACATAATAGATACATATTGTTGGATATCGACAACATTTACATTACCCCAGAAAACGGGCGTCGTTGGTGTCGATGTGGTACATCCAGGAGTGGGACCCTACATGGAAGAGCAAGAACCGGTAAAATATCACAAGTATTACCAATGGGTAGGCTTCGTTTTATTTTTTCAAGCCATCCTCTTTTACGTGCCGAGATACATGTGGAAACGTTGGGAGGGTGGTATATTACGGAACTTGGTTTCTGGCATGAAATTTGTATCCTTGAACAGGGAAGAAATGAAAACAAGGTGCAATATTTTATGCGATTATTTAGACAAAAATATGGGTAATCACAGTTGGTACCTCAGGTACTTTATCCTTTGTGAGTTCCTAAATTTCATAAACGTAATTGGTCAAATGTTTTTAATGGATATATTCCTTGATGGGGAATTTTCAATGTACGGCTGGGAGGTTCTGAACTTCATGAATTTGGAACAGCACGATCGCATGGATCCCATGTCTCGGGTATTTCCAAAAATGTCGAAATGTACCTTTAATATGTATGGAAGCAGTGGGACAATGAACAAAATAGACGCGCTATGCCTATTACCAGTAAATGTAATTAATGAAAAAATATACGTTGTATTATGGTTTTGGTTTTTACTGCTGTCAGTTGTTACCGGTCTAACCCTTTTGTATAGAACCGGCCAAGTATTATCTTTACGATTAAGATGTATTTTATTAAATCGAAAGTCTAGTGTAATACATTCCAGCGAGATTAAATATTTATGTACTAAATTAGGCGCAGGTGATTGGTTCATTCTTTACCAGATCAGCCATAATATTGATGCTCGCGCCCTTAAATTTCTTATAAAAAAATTAATTAAATGTATAGAATTTAAGAATTATAAGAATTTAAGCGATTTGACATTATGTTATAACGTTTAGGATAAGTTACGTTGCAATTTCTGTTATAATTTCTAATAAATTTATTTTGTAATTAAAATTTAATTAATTTGTATTTTTACCTTAACCAATTTACCCATAAATAATTTAAAACCGAAGCTTTTAATTTTATTTTATTACTAAGTATTATCGCTACGGGTTGGCGATTTAGGTATACATAGTAAGTTCAATATATAAATAAAGGTGCAAGTAAATATGCTAACAAAGATACTTTTTCTTTCTTATTTTTTCAATAATATACATGTATAATACACATTTTTCAATAATACACATGAACTCATCAGTAAGGCTAGTGTAAACAATGCCTTATACGATATATAAATTTTGAAAATTGATATGAATATAAAATGTTTTCAGTACATTTCAGATGTGAGAAGTCGTTCAAATATATCGAACAACATCATCTCTACTTCACAATTACAATCATTTTTCAAAATTTTAAATTTTTTCTTACGCAAATTTTGGACATAGGTGTTTATAGTTATGATGTTAAATTATATGAATACAATGATTTCATATTGTTATTTATTATTTTCAATTTAGTAATTGGCTTTGTGAGCATGCCATTACAATGGACTGTTCGGAATTAATTGAATTGAGAACGCGCCCATATGAACGGTGCCTTAATGTGGCGCCATGATGGTTAGGAATTTTCCGCGGAAAACCATTGGTCGCTGGTGCTTGAGGCGATGCGTGAAGTCTTTTTACGGGGTTGGTGTTTTTTATATTAAAAGATTTAATTAATTTATATTTTGTGATATAGGGACACAGAGTGCTATTCAATGAACATACAAGTATACTTTGATTCAAAGAAATATATGCACTGTTGAATATTTTAACGTATTTTTCAAATTACGATTTTTTTGTCGCCTGCGCCAAAGGAAGCAACATTTTGCAAAATACGTTGAGAATATTCATCAATGCATATATTTTTGCGAATCAATTTATTCTGTCTACGGAATAGCACTCTGATTCATGTTTCATAAAATATAAATTAATTAAATTTCATTACAAGACCAACTCCATCTCCTATTCCGCTCGAGCCGCCATCTTGAATTTTAAATCGGTAATTATTAACTATAACGGTTCCCCATCGGTAATTATTAATTATAACAGTTTCTCACGGTCTACGTTTACTACGGGATTAATACGTTATTTACAATAAAAGAGAAAAACTGCAACGGTGGAAAAGGAACATAATCGGAAGCGGCCATTGTCGTTGCGAATCTACAACCGTGACCGCGTTGGCATCTTCATGTGAGTCCTATTTGAATATTTTATACATATTTTATATTGTATATTTATTTTATTAAAAACGTTTTCAATAATTTTATTTAATGAACAATGAATTTTACAATTAATATAAAAAATATGTCTTCAAATGAAGTTGTAAGACAAAGATAAAAGATGTTTAATTACTGGTGAATAGAATGAACACTCGAACTGTTTAATCTAAGAAAGTAAATATCGATTTCACAGTGCACTACACGTTTTTTTTTTTATTATCTCTTCTTTGTGTTGTATTTTTAGAAGAGAAAGGTGCTTATTTTCACGTTTTTGCTGTTTCTAATTAAAATTATCTACAATGTTATCATCATGAATTAAATTGTCTAACCAATATAAATAGATATAATTAATATTGCTAACAGTTAATTTCATTTTACTTGTTTTAATAATTTAAACGTTCAGTTTGACTTATTCAACTTGCTTTAATTATTCAAATACATTTTTAATTTTAATATAAAGTAACTAAAATTTTGACCAGCAAAATTTCATATAATTATTAATTGTTTTTAATATAACATTTAATATACTTAGAGAAAAAACTATTTGGTTTATAACTAACGCGTATTATACTGAAAATAATGGTATTTCTCATATAAACTATATCATTTGTTCTAAAAGATTTTAAAAGAACACTTTTCTTTATTTTCATCAGTTGCAAAAAATCAATGTTCAAATAATCAGTTTTTGTAAGCAGTTTTGTTTCAAAGGAGATCTCTATTTAATTTGGTTAAATTAAAATATAAGTAGATTAATGTTCAAAGTATATTTGAAATATTGTGAAAACTTTACACTTTTTTTCATTGTATGAGTGATACATGCATTGGTTTACTAGACACACAGATACCATATAAATAATGTTTCTTTTATTAAAATAAAAGTTGTTGACAAAGCGAGCAGTATGGATAATAGATATTGTATGCCTCGCATTATAACATATTCACAACATTAAAACGAGGGGTCTGAAGATAGTCCATATTAAAGATAATATATTCTGACCTAATGTAACTATAGACACAGGCTTTTGGCATGCGACATTTCTTGCATAATAATCACATCCATGAGTATACAGTGGACAAATACATGTGTGCAAAATTCTTTAGTCGGAGGATGTTTAGCATAGAGATGTATGCTTTTCAAAATATTGCTACCTCACAGCAGTTTTGAGATGTTGATAACACAGATCTGGAGTAGCTTAAGACGGGTCGATTGGTTAGGAAACAAACAGAAAATGGAGAGTGTCTTACAAATATGACTGACTTGATACATTAAATAGGGTTATTCTAATGGACTTATTCTTAAAAATGTATGAATTATTATACAACAATCAAGTTTGTTTAATTGTTAAAACGAAATAGATTTAACAACAAAATTTTAATTATTTATTGACCTTGTGAGTGATTGACAATGTTCTATATTGATTATATTGTCTTATTAAGAAGTTCGACACAATTTTTCACGAGACTTTCTTACGTTAAAATTAAACGATGATCAAATTACAATACCGACCTTGCAATTGATTGTTTTGAAATACTCAAAAATTTAATATATTAAATTAAAATAATTGCATTGATGAAAAAGGTTTTGAAAATCAATATTTTAATTATTAGATTTTTTTTGTTTTCTTTTCTTTAACGATTTAAATAATGAGTTTTGTTTTAAATAGAAGTAATTGTTTTCCAAATTAAATGTTATATTTGATATTTTATTAAGTATAAAATAAAAAATATTAAAATGTAAAATTATCCTAAATTATAATACTAAATATTAAAATGTTTTATATATTGGAATATTTCATCTACTAGCTATATTTAACACTTATTATAATTAACACTTATTTAAACAAATAAGTTACTTATAATTATAAATAATCATATATAAACTTAAATAATATATAAAATAAAATAATGACAAAAAATATAATCATGCTTTAAAGGTTTAAAAGGAGACATTTATAAATATATATATATATATTTATTTCATATAGAACCATTTTCCAAATCTTGAATAAATAAATATTTACAATTATTATTCATTCAGTATTATTATTATCAGTCTTTAAAACAGAAACTTATTCACAATCTTAAATAATTAATTACTATATCTTTTTTATATTTTATAAATTATTTGCCCCAGGAAGCAAAATTTGAACTGTTTATACTAGTGTAAGATATCGGCCACAAAGATGGTGGTAGATTTGCACAGTTTAGCAATTCTGAAGGATAAGTCCATTGTGGGTAATTTGTTTCATGTATTGTTTTTGAGTCAGTTTGATCTTGAAAGAACTCTTGAATTATTTCCTCTGGATCAGGCATTCTAGGTGCCTGTTTTAATTGCTGCTTAGTTGCAACTGAAAATGCAAAAATGAAAAATATAGTGATATATCAACAACTTAATTCAACAAAAGCAAATTGAATGGTCATTAATCTATATTTATTTTTTATTGTAAAATATGCAATAAAATCATAATCTTCGTATAACATTGATGAAATAATTTTTTAATCTAAATATGAATTTTTGTTAAACACATTTCTTCTCGGTAATTTGACTCTACATTTATTAGATTTATATTATTTAGTATTAAACAAATTCATTAATTTTATATTATCACTGTTATATGTTCTAATCATACCTAAATGATGTAATTGCATAATCATTTGAGGAGTGTAATGAGAAAATCTACAACTTTCCCCAAAGATACATTCATTGTTCATAAATTTTTTGCAAGGAATTTTTCCACTCTCCTCTTTCAAAATTGTCTCTGGATCTATAAATAAATTAAATCAAAATTTTAATATGAAATTAGAAAAAGGAAAATCAGGTAGCCATAAACATACATTTGTTTATGTACATAAACAAATTGTTTAGAAAATCTATAACCTAAAATTCAAACCTTTGTATGGTTTATAATGATTCATAAAATTATTGGTGTGTTGTAAACTCGCCAAGTGCTTCTTCCGAGCGTCAATAGTGTCTTTGAAAGAACGATCACAATAATCACAGTAATACTTTTTGCCCATCCTTGTAAATGTTTATCCGTAACTTTTCACGAAAACATTGATTCGAAAAGAAACACGGGAACTGTTGTTTACCTCGTTGCAATGATAATATTTGCGGGCTTTGCGGCACGGACCTTGCGTTTGAAGTTTGTAACGAAGCGTTCGACAAAACTGCTATTGTTCTCTCTCGCACAATAGTTTCTTTGTCTTTCGTGCTGTTATACATCTTATAAACAACTCAGCCCCATAAATATTGGTGAGGTTCGTTACTATTGAATACACATCCTGCGTGTATGAATTTTTTCTTTTAAAACTGTATATAAAATGCAAATTATTGTCAGTTCAGTTGTAAACTGAAACTGCATGAGATCAGCTGATCAGTAAATGAGACAGAGTTCATTGTCCCCGTCCACCACATTCACATAAAAAGTGGCCTTTATATCTGATCATTCCTGTTAACAACAGCGTATAAAGCATATATATATATATATATATATAGGTTTATTATTGATGTTTTATATGTTATTATTGTCATGTTTCATTTTGAATATTTTCTTAAATTGAAAACTTTGTTGGACAATATCTATGTAAGACAATATGTTTTAAATTATACAATTCAATCTTATTAAAATTTAATTGAATTTTTAATTGGATTTAATAAAAATCAATAGAATTTAATCAGGATTTATTTATTAATAAATTTTTAAACAATATTTTTAACTCTACATAAATTTATGCTTTATAAGCATATACTTATTACTAATGGAATTTATTTTTTTTATAGAATGAATAGATATTCCATTTGGTATAAGAATATTCTATTATTCTTTTATAGATAGATTTCTGAGTGTTATTCGACTAGTTTTTTTATTTTTTCAAGGTCAATTTATGGAGTTTAATTAAAGTAAATAAATTTATTTTTATTGGAGATTAATTTCACTTTGTATTTTAATTCTATCCTGCTTTTTTGGAGGGGGATTAAATTTGTTTATTTTATTTATTAATAATATTTAACCTATATAATTTATTGATAAGCTCATTTCGGGAGTTTATCTTTTATGTGTTATAAAACTATTTTATAATAAATGGAATATTATACTGTATCATAATAAATAATTTACAACAAAAGTTTATTTTTACAACATTTCGCGTGCAATTTTATTCGTGTAAAGTTTATTGCGCACGATTTATGTAAATGATTTTACACAATGCGAGGTTAAATTTGTATAAAGTTGATGTAAATCATATATAAAATCGCCGACTATTAGGGAAGGGAATTAAATTTGTATTGTCAAAATGTAACTTTACTATCGTAAAGTTTATTCGCGGAACGTTTTCGATTATGAACCAGTAATAAAAGCACTTTCACGTAGTATAAACGTTTTAAAGATGTAATTGCATTTCACGTTGAATCGTACTTCTCAAGTTTGCAAATTAAAACGTATCGTGGGATGGGACTACTGTATCCCAGATTATATAACTATCGTTTTATTTTTTATGTCAAATTTGTGGCACATATAACTTTGTTATTTATTTATACTTTCATTCTCTTTTTGTATACAAAATAGTTATGACTTTTGAAGAAATAAAAAAATCTGTTGGTCATGGAACTTTATGATTCATGATTTTACAGGTATCTTTAATATCTTTAATATTCCAAAGTATCTTTATTATTCCAAAGTATTTCCTAAAATAATGAATATTGGAATATTATCTAAAATAACGGTGTAACCTAAAATAATTAGTCAAATTAGCTGCTGTATAATTAGCAAAATTCACAGTTTTCCCTGAATGTAAAAGTAGCTTTGGTGCCTACTAAATTGCCACTTTATTCCCAAGTACAAAAATGTTTTTTTTTTTTTTTCATTTCATTTGGTAAGTTTGCCATATTAAAGCGTGCGTTTCCTAAACTTTAAGGCGTAAGCTGTTATTTTTATAGACAATGCAAAACTCTGCGACCGTAACAAACGGCGAATCGTGATGGAGCAGGTACTTAAAATGCACGTAAATCTTTGAATTGCGTAAAGAGAGAAACGGAATGCCGAAATGGAAGGCAGACGACGTTATTTGGATGCCGGCTAACGTAACTGCCCTACCTGGTGCAGTTCATGTTGTATTCGTAAACGGAATACGACGGTTGGAATCAATCGTTTGTACGTTTGCACACGTTAGTTTCCTCAAAGGGACGACGATCTTTCTTAATCCAATACGCCGGGTCTTGGAGATCGGTTTGCGTTGCTAGGCACGTTAGACGATTCCTCAGAAGCTTCCAGTCGATGGAGCGATATACAGCATCACTGGTTAAGAGGCATTTACAGGGATCTGCATTTACGGTTTCAAGGGAACGAGAGTTCCATACGGTTTAATTTTATTTTTTTTTAAACTCCACGAAAATAAAAATTCATACACGGAGAGAATTTCCGTTTAACAAATTGCATCGTATATATGAAATCCATCACTGATTTTATATATGTGTTGCAATTTGTCAAACAACATTTCTCTCTGTGTAAAATATTTATTTCCTTAATGGAGTGTTTATAGTAAATTTGTTTCATTTTAGATTCTTAACTAAATGTTGAGTTTCGTGCATCAGGAATTAATTTATAAGTATATTACAAATAATTGCAATTTTACATATGCAATTCTGAGGAATTGTATTCTTTCAGATATTTGGCTTTAATTTTAAATATGAGAATTCTTTATTAGGTTTCGTATGAAAGTAGTAGGTTTACTTACCTTTTTGTTGCATCAAAATTTTCCCATTTTTGGCAAATGTTTATTAAAACAATTAATGTAAGTAGAATGGTTTTGTATCAAAGAGGACTTCTATTTAATGCTCGTATAAACAGAATAATCTAGTTAGTGTAAGAATATTTCTATTTAACGTAATGAAGATTTTACGTTGATAAGGAAGTGTTGTTTACAAAGGACAAACTAAGCACTTGATAAAGAAATAAGAAATGGCAAACAAATTAATTCCAACGAGCTTTCGGCTAAGAACTTATGACCGTTGTAATGTTTCGTTAGATCCTTGTCAGAGTCGATGTCGGCTGGCGGAAAAAGTCCTAAGATATAAAGGATACCAAGGATACCAGCATCGAGGTCATCCTTCGAGTTTCCGGCTTCGTGGCGCGGCAACATAAAACTCGTATTTTCGTTCAAAGCAATTCGCAATATCGACCCGCGACTCCATGCAATTATTTCTCTAATATTGACCAACGCTTGATGCACAACGTCATTGAAAATTGTCGACTTACTTAAATCAACAAACTTCCTTCTCTCTTTTTTTTCCCTTTCTTTCTTTCATTCTTTTCTATAATCAAACCAATTTAAAGTAAAATGGGAAATGGATAAATAATTATACAAACAGTGAAAAGAGAAGGACAACACCAAACACAAGTTCTGTCCACCTCGCGATTTCATTCACAAAATACTCTTCTACCTTTTTTCGAAATCGCAAAATTCCTCGTGAAATTTAACAAGCAAATGTGAGCAATTTATTCCGCGTGCTAAATTTCGCGGTTCGATTTCTTCGACTCGTATAATTACACGAATGGTTATGGAAGCAACCTGCATTATCGACCGACATTATCATTTCTTCTTCCAAACTTTAAAGGTTGAGCTTTCTTCCCCTTTTCTTCGACATTATTAGCGGCGGTTTTTAAAAAAGAACGTTCATGTTCGATTTGCGAGCACGTCGCTGTTAATCTCGCCACTTTGCAAAAGCGCCACTTAGACAACCTTCGTCATGAATTACGCGAGGTCAAGAGCGACCTTAAATTTATTGCTGACAAGGTAATCGATAATATGCGGGCACGATTTTTTGACAGTGTAACGAAAATTTGATTGACTCGGATTCATCGCGAATGTATTGTGGTCGACAGGAAATGTTTCGCGCAAGTTGAATATGCGACGTCACGTGGGATTTACGCTTGCGGTCGCCCCGGAATGAGGACTTTGATTGGCTTTAAAAGTCATTCTTACTTTAGATTGTATTAAAGTGAAGTAACGCTTAAAGTAATCGGAGATTTAAATTTAAACAACAAACACTATTAGCAACAACTTCTTTTACTTTAAAAACAAATTTACTCTATTATCAAAGAAAACTGAAATTAAAGTGGAACCTAAAGAATATTTTCTATTTTTTTTTTACAGAGTAATATAACGT
Source organism: Leptoteleia sp. ZL-2020 (assembly GCA_022817305.1). Classification (NCBI taxonomy): domain Eukaryota; kingdom Metazoa; phylum Arthropoda; class Insecta; order Hymenoptera; family Scelionidae; genus Leptoteleia; species Leptoteleia sp. ZL-2020. The sequence continues at coordinate 27,590 of JABFPN010000931.1, forward strand.
TATTACATTTCCTGAAATAGATGAAAATCCTATGAATATTTTGAACTTTCGAAATTATTATTATATACTGTAACATGTTCATACAATTTATAATTATACAGAAAACAAAATTTTTACCGATATTCAATACTTTTTTTCTCTTTTTATAATTTCTTTTTATAAATTTTACATGTGTTTTCCACGTACACGACATAAGCATCGTAGTTTCCTCGGCAATGTTTTTGTTTCGCGCGGATTAACGGTCACGTGATGAAAACAAATCTACTTTAAAGTCCTGTCCGAATTTATGATACAATTTACATTAACACTTTCCCGCGTGTCGCAACGTAATCAATGTTCAGTATTATTCGGAGAAGCACGAATTCATCTCGCGGAAATATTTGTAACCGAATTAATTTTCGTCACACATACGCGCACGGCGATATTAAACTCGTATATGCGGGACACACTGACCGAACAAATTTAATCTGCTAAATAAAACGCGCAGACTGCATATCAAACGTACGTTTCACTTATCGACGCCATTCGCTTCCGACTCATTTTATGATCCTGAGCCAAATTACTCTAAATTATCTTCTGTACACTGAGAGAAATTGATTAGTAGTTGCTACTATATTTTATGATAACTCGAGGATGTGTCTGTATTTATGTTATTCTTTATGATGTGATATAGTATTTTAAAATTAAATTCAAAAAAAAAGAATGTGACTAACGATTAGAACTCGTTACTCCACAGTTACACCAATTCTACACTTTACCACCACTGTAGTTTCGTTAAACCTCGCCCCTTTTATATCCACACTGAAGTTTAAGAAAGAATAATACTTCTTAAAGCTGTGGCATAGAGTAATGGTAAATTGCATGGTTGAAAAATGTGAAGTAACGGGTTCTATTCCTGGATAATATTCTTTTTAACAATTTTTTTATTATATCATTAGGAGTACTATAAATATACGAATACCTCCGTGTTAATATAAAATGAAGTAGCAGAACCCAATAAATATCTCTCGGTGTATTATAAACTTCCATATTACACGAAATCTGTCATTAGAAATTTAAATATACATTGATTATCGATAGCGCAGCTACTGAAACGAGAGAATGGGTCGTTTGATCGAGTTTATTTCATAATTAATAAATATTCCGAGCGATTCGACGATTGATGAAAAAAAAAACAAACAAACGAAAGGGTAGAAGAAGAATAAAAAAAAAGAGAGAGGGGAAAAAAAGAAAAGGATATTCGCGCGCGCATATAGAAACATGAAATATAAAGCGGACTCGTAATGCATATTATAAATTTTCATCTGAAATTGTATTTTCTCATACTTTTCATTGAAGCTCAAACGCGGGATTAGAATTTAAAATTTCCTTTGATTCAATTTACGGGAGCGAGAGGCTGGCTGAATCTGATATTCACGTCATGGAATAATATTCATCACCATCCGTTAAGTAATTTGCAAAGACGTGAGACGGGGGGGGGGGTGAGCATTTTGACAGCGACGAGGGACATTTTTCGCGGCGCATCACCGTCGGATCGCGTTGAACTTGAAAGTTATTTAAACGCGTAACAGCTTTAACTACTCGAACCCAGTGAGAGGAATATGAGAATAAGCGAAGGAAAAGCATCACTCCTTCCACCCTCCCCCCTTTCTTTGGCTCATTGATTTTATATTCGTTACCACTCGGCTTATTCTCTCATTGCTCATATACTGCCTTATTCCCTTCGTTGTGTTCGAGGCACGACTCGTTAAGCGCGTGATAATGCACCCGCACACGCACACACGTGCGAACGAAATGTGCCCTATAAAAAAAGAAATTATTATTCGTGTTAACTGCGAACACTTTGGCGTAACGTTTGAAACGACTTTCGTGACATAGTTCGTGGCATGTGCATTTCAATTCTTGCATTATACTTGTAGAGGCGTAACAAAGCGAATTTACATGTGAATAAAACGTGTCCCGTGTAAGGAATGGCGTATCATATGAAAGAAACACAACTTCAAATGTGTTCATTTGGTTAATGGCTTTTTAAGTGTTTGAATTACCCGCGGGTATTAAGAGTAAGAGTACGGGTTTGAACGAGTCGATACTGCTTTACCGACAACTTCAGATAAGTCGCCACTTTTCCCATTCGTTAACAATTACTTTAGTACGCCCCCCGTAGAGGGTAAATGTTCGTTAATTTTTTTATATTGGAGGAAGTCGAGGGACCGAGTCAGTCCGTGGCGTTCTATCCGATCCTGTCGGTAAGGCAGACGTGTCGGTAACTGAAAGAAAAAATAGTAGAACTCAAGTGATTAAACATTTAGCACTAAATGATGTACTTGACACAGACTTTATTCGCAAATTATTCGGCAATGAAAATCATAATGCGAAAACTAACAACGAACAGCTGCAAACTTGGAAAGCGCATTAGCATAATGACACAGTAAAGCCACGGCAAATGCAATTTTGGGACACGGTAGTGGCGCCGCGCACGACAACGATCTAATGCACAAAAATATACGTGTATTTATAGTTTTTATTTATATATATATATATTCATATTATTATATATATTTGTATTTATATATATATAATATACTTTTGTATCGTTGAAAAATAAATCATCATTAATATAGCGGAACGAATGTCGCGTCGCTACGCGACGCACTTTGGTTTAATACGTCTATAGGTTATAATATTAAAACGTATTTGCCTGCCCCTGCCAATTCCTATCGGAAACACTATAATTACCATCCGAGCATTAGAATTTAATAGGCAAATACACAGGTATTAGAGACGGGGGGAAGGAAAATAAAGCCGAGACCGCGACGGATCCGGCGAGCCCAGGTCCCGGAAAGTCGGACCTTGCAGAGAAGAATGTTGAAAACTGCTGGAAAACGGTTGAAATTGGGAATTTCAATGTTTTTTTTTAGTATTTCCCAGCGTTTTCAGCATTCCTTTCCACAAAGGAGAGAACGAAATTACTTCCACCTTTCGGGCCGACCCGGGGGTTCCCGGGGCTGCGAATCCGTCGGGTCTCCCTACCCCCGCGAATGGTACGCGAAACATGTTACATCGTAAATGTAATTATCCGTAAATATACAACAATGCAGTTGTCGGTAGAAAGAAATGTAAAACTGGTAAAATGGTGCAAAAATTTTTGCGCGCGCGATCAAAGTCGAAGGAGCCAGTTCCATGTCCAGAGAGTCCGCTCGCCCATCCATCGGCCTCCCTCGACCCCGTCGGCGCTGGTGCATCGAAAAATTTGAGACGAATTCCTTTAGAATATGTAATCGGCGAGAAAGTTAACGCTAAGATAGGATCTGGCATATACTGTGCACGACGATAATCTCTTGTCTGTTGGTGTCAGGTGATTGCGGCTAGAGTCTAGGGTTCTCGATGGTTCCAAGTTCTCAAGTTCCAACACTGCTAGCGCTCGATTGCGGTTCGTAAGCGTCGATTCCAACAGATGGTCCCAAATCATCTACCATGGCACGCGGCTACAATGAGTCCATGGCTCCTTTATCGGTGATCTTTTAATTGATGTTGGCCCTTACAGTGTGATCGTGCGACGGTTCTCCTCCATGTTCTATGAGATGAATCGAAAGGTTGGTACACTTTTGCGAATCGCCTGCTCGCAAATTAAACTCCTCCAACCATTCGCGGCTCTCCTTAATTTCACGAAACGCTCTTCCGACCCAATTAAATCCCACCGAATTGGACACAATTCGACATTCTTAATACCGGGAAAGGAATTGGACGCGTTCGACGGTCAATTAGGGGTAACCAGGTAGTTGATCCAGAAAGCCGTGAGTAAGTTTTTGCTAAGAGCGCACAGGGGCATCGCCATGATGGTCCGGCGGAAGAAATCGATCAGCCGAGTCCCCCCCCTTGGGGACGGGTGGGCACACCCCCCTCTGATTTTTATTCCACTCGTGTTCGAGCCGAGACGCTCTTCACGGGACCCCGCCGACCAGACCCTAGCGAAGGATAAACAGCCTGATTGGACTGGAATGGGTTGGGGGCTCGCGATGTAAACCCCTGGTAGTGGGTTCGGTGGTTCTGCCAAAAGTGGATGAGAAACTATCGCCGTCTTTGCATTACTTTTTTTTTGGTACGACTGTTAACGTCTACGAGATACGGAGAGTGAAATCAAAAGGAACTAAAGTCCGTCTCTGCTCGTGTCGTGTACCCCCATCTAGACAGCCTCCCCGCGGGCTAGGGATGCGAGGCTGGCTGGGTCGGCGGCAAAAGTAAGCCGGGTGTTGCTGTATTCTTGCCGGCAACTTGGCTGCAACTTTCGCATCCCTAACGCGAGCGCGCGCGCCTCCCCGCTCGAATCATCGTGGCTCCTATCGGCCCGCGTTCCCTACTTCTTGATCTCCTGCGTGACCTCCTGGCGCACCTTGTGACCGCGGAAACTCGCCTGGATCTTCGTCGCGGCCTTGTTCAAGTCCGGGTCCGTGAGATCGATGCCCTCGAGCTCGCTGAGGGCATTGTCCACCTGAAATGTAGACACAGCCGTGAGATTAGGGGACGAGTCGATGCGGCGCTATTGATTGGCTTTTGGGGTATCTGACCGGGGAGTGGATTAGGGTAATCTTGCCTGTGGGATGAGGGTAGTCGGACGAGACAGCGCCTGTCATTAAGGTATGGAAATGATGATGGGAGTTGGCGACTCTGAGGAAAAACGGGGAATTTGAGGCGGGGCAATTGATTAAGCGAATGGTAATGGTGGATGGGAAATGGCTAATAATAATTTATCAGTTTAGACACTGATCTAGGGGGCTGACGAATCGCAAAAGGTGTTATAGTAATGTATCACAGTGGAGGCCGCCGCGTCTTTAGTGTAACGTTTTCTTTATGAAATTTAAGAAGCTATTAGTAAGTTTTAGATCAAGATTTCGGATTTTTTTCTTTATTAATGCAAGCGTTATAAGAGGTTGAAGGGAAGGGATTATATTTTGAGGGAAATATACGTGGTATATGTTTAGTTTTATTAAGGTGGGAACAACTTTGCAATTTATATTATGAATGTTACCTTTTAAACAAGTTTGCGTTTTGTGATTGAGGCAAATTAAAATAGCACGCGATGTCAGTTTATTTATGATTAATTATAAGTTTAAATTTGTAGTTTGATTAAACATATTCAATAACACAGTGGCTTATCTTGACTAATTAGTTTCAATCGTGAGTTACAAATGATTCAAGTTATTTGAATCTTGTCATATTCCAACGAACTCGGATTAGCTCTGTCGATCAATCAGGCATGATTTTCTAGACTTTCAACATGGATTGCTGAAAGCTCGCCCAAGTAGTTATACAATTTTTCGAAGATTAATGGGAAAAACTCTTGCACTTCAGAACGTCAATTTATCCCGGCAGCCCTGTTTACCGACTGCTGCAATTTTAATAACAAACTATTCAAGCTAAAAACTCATTATGGCTATCTTTAACAGATCTTCATCGAGTTTACCTCCAGGCGTCGTTAGTATTATTTATTGAAATTAAGCATTTTCTTTGGCGATAACAAATTTAATCATTGTCGTAAGAGTGGATTGTTTGAAAAATTCATCTTTCAACTATATTTGAAGTTTCCTTAGTCAAAATGAAATATATATAATCCATATATGTTTTAACAATTTCCTTCTATTGTTTGCAATTTTAAGCTTTTTTTTGCAATCACGATCGATCGTCTTTAAAGTGCACGTGGACATAAATTTCGGATCGAACAGTTCCATTCAAAGTAGCAGGCAGATTTTTTGGGTTACGTTACGCCTTACAAGTTCCGCCCCGGTGTCGGTTTAATCGCGTCCAATTGAACTTATTTATTTCCAAGGTTTAATGGAAGTTCGGTCGGAGCGTGAATGCGGCTCGATTTGATTTTCGCGCACAGTTAACATCGGGGTTTAGTCAAACGGAGCAACTCAAACTTATCAGTATTCAGAGCGAGATCCTGCGCTTGATACGCGGCGCGATATTTCATGCGATATATAAATAAAATGAACGGTTTCATTTTGTAATTTCTATTTTGGTTTATTGCGTCCAAGGACTCGGTTCGAATCTTATTTAAGAGAAACTTTGCTGCGCGCTCAAATCTGTCGCGTTTATCAAGTAATTATAATGCGCCGTTTTGGTCGGTAAAAATCAAAGCCATTTGGCGCATTATGGCGTGTTGCTTGTTTTTAATTTGCCTTTAACTTGCAACTGATTGCGATATTGCTCGCGCGCTATAATTTTATGATAAATGTATGAATTGTACTTAATGAAGTTATTCTGATTAAGTAACAATTGTAATGAATTTTTAATGAAATGTTAAATTTTCAAGGCATATATAAACATATATATATATATATATATTTGTCAAACAGCAATTTTGAGACCATATCGCCATTTTTTTCTCTTGTTATTTTGAGGACATTTTGCAATTTTGAGGACTGTCCCGAAAATAACACTGCTATACATTGGCAATTTTGAGGACGCTTTCTAAAGTTACGTACCTGGGGCCCGGCAATGTTTGTTCCATTAATTTTTTAAAAAATTTGCAAAAGTTAGTTTAGTTAGTTTTTAAAATTTTATAACAATAGTTGAAACACTCAATTTCAAATTTCCCTCCTTAATTTCAAAATTAATTCCGAAATTTGAATATCCAACACGTACCTAGTCTCCCAAATAAGGCGCAGTCCCAAAATCACGAATTGATATGTTTATATATATATATACTGAGAGAAATACAATACAAAAATTTTCTGTTTAAATGAAACTATTTAGTGGTTTTTAACAGTAATATAGTTGTATGTATGTATAAAGCTAGAATATACTCATGATATTTATCATATTTATATGCACATAATTAAATATATATCTGTTTTGGAGCATCATTTTTACTGTTTTTGTGAATAAAATTTTTGACGCATGCGCATTTACGGCTGATTCTACTGGCTGAAAAGGAAAGGTTATAGTAAGACAGCTGTTTCCAACGGAGATAACGCTCCGGAACAAATCAGATATATTGCATTCTTTATTAAGTAAAGCAACGATGCGAAAGGTTCAAATTCAGATGGGTCAATTTATAGTAACATTTTTGTTTTTTCAAAACAGTACAAAATTTTACCATTTTCCAACAGTAATTTATAAGGTTTAGCTGATATACAACTCAATTCTTTTTTAAAACAGTAAAATTTTCATATAAATATATATGTATGATGTTACACGTATTTTCATTGGAAACAACGGTTATTACGGGTAAATTCATTGAATTTGCGAAAGTAAATTTGTTGAAAGTTTTGCGATACGCCTTGAGCGCAAAATTACAATACGCGTGTATCATTTTGTATGGTAATCGGATTATGTTTTACATGCTAATTCATAAATATTCAAATTTGAAGTGAATATAATAATGTAGTAAGACTGAAACGCGCGCGAGAGTCTTTAATTTTCAGACGTGTGTTTGTTGGGAAATTTACACGCGGCCCCGCGCCATCGCAAATACGTGAAATTGTCCAACTTCGCTCGTCCTGTTCACATAAATTGTACAGTCCAAATTCCCTGTGACTTGATTAAAGAACTTTATTATTCCGCATTGTTCGGCGGGAATTTCCCCGCGCTTCGGGAAAGACCACACGTGTATTTCGGAAACAAATATAACTCGATCAATTTGCTCGATAGAAATTTCTTTGGGAAAGTCCGAGGAATTTATAATTGTGCTCGAACGGTAATATTTTCTTATTTGATAACAGTTAAAATATATGCTCGCAATATATTTCCAATGTTTTTATTTACATTTTATGGGAATTTGTTGTTAAAATAATGAAAATGTAAGAATCATGGATTAAGAAAAAACATACAAGTCATTAAGAGGCCTTGTTACCAACAGTGATAAGACTTTTTGTGTTGACGCTTATAATCATTGAAAACAATGGTTTGAGATTCTCTGATTATGCATTCACATAAAATAGGTTACAATAATAGTATATATTCTGAGTATATTTCTCTCAGTGTTGTCTCACACACAAACAGTGTATAGTTCAATTGCACTAGGGTGAATATTATGTTTTATTATTTTTAATTATTAAGAACCGAATAATTGTTATTATTTCTAATTATATAATTCTTTGTTTATTTCAGTAGAGTGAACACACGGAAAAAAAAGTTTCAAGAGCACACCTAAATGTTTATATGCACTATATAAACAGTATGGTAATATTCGGAACACCTAAATCAGTATAGATACCGCAAGCAGACTCGTTTAATAGATTTCATTTGGATGAATCTCCCAGAGTAGTATAAATAAAATGTACCAACATTTGACACATGACAGTTTACCTAACCTAACCTAATTTAAGGCAGCGTTTCTATCAGACGCG
>JABFPN010000932.1:0-35932 GCA_022817305.1 Leptoteleia sp. ZL-2020
ACCCAGCGTCTGTGAATCGTCCAATAACTAGATGACATTTGAACGCTACCTTCTGTAATGTAATGTAAGTATACGAGTTCAAATGTCATCTAGTTATTGGACGATTCACAGACGCTGGGTGTACATGCATAGAACACTCACCACAGCCCAACATTCTAACAGATCTGGTCTACCACAGGATGGTGCATGGCATATTTGGAGTTCTAACGGACCCGCTATCGAACCTAACAAAATTTTAAAAATGTTATTGATTTTATTTTTGATACTGTATTGCTTGTTATATTTTATAATACAATAAGAACATTTTTATTAATTAATGTATTCCAATAGTAAAAAATGTTAAACATATTCCATTGTATATTTTTTAAAAATATTCTTGTGTCTAGTTCAAGAGATACTAGGCATACTGTCTTAATGATAGCTTTAAGTACACTTTATAGTGTTAATGTGATCTATAAAAGTTTTTCATTGTGTCGCTTTATCATTGAGATAGCATTCTTTATTTCTCTTAAAAGATGGTACAAGAATAAACCTTGTCATGGAACTTTGATAACATAAGCGAAGATAATGCATATCGCAAAAAATTAAAAAGTAATTTTAAGTTCACATTTAGACGAAGTTCATGGGCAGTTATGTTATACAAAAGTTATACAGTGAGAATAAATTTAATGACAATGGCCACTAATCAGTTACCGAAATATATATGTGTTAAACATAAGAAATAAAAAATAAATTTGTAATATTAAACTAATGTGTAATTTTTTAAAGACAAATTAGAAAATTGTGTTATACATTACTAACCCTGATAAAAATGAAACATGTATGGTCCATATATATAATACATATAAGAAAATAAATAATTCATATATGGCTATATATAGATATATATGGTTCATACATATTTTACAAATTTCGTATAAGAAAAAAAAATCAAAAAAGAAAAATGCGAAAAAAAATTTAAATAGCAATCATTTGTAAACCTAATGTAAACGATCATATTTAATACTTACAATTAAAAAAGGCCATTAATAGTAATACGAAGAGAACTGATCGCTGAAACATGTTTGCACTAACTTGAAAAAATGAATAAAATTGTACTTAAGTTTTGCACATCCTTTTAAAGTTGAATTTAATCTTTGTACACACAAACTTAGACAAAGGTGTCACAAATATGACAGTCACTGTATATTCAAATGATACGAACAATTTTAAGGTAAAACACAAAATTTTCCTTCGCAATACTGCGAACAAAGTATTGTTTATATTATCGAACTTTTAGGTGTGACGAACAATAACAACTACTGTTACCTTTCTTCCAAAAACCCTTTTTAGTAGCATTACAATTTTAATAACGTATACTTAGTACGAATACAACGAGTACAGTAAAGATCAATACTAATACAAATTGTTTAGTAATACATTTATTTAGTTTTATTTACACATTACGAACACAAAAATTATTATAAATCTAATACTAGTACACACTTTTTTAGTAATGAATTATATTTCTCTTGTCCCTTTGATGAGATATAATAAAGAAATGCACCCTAAAGACATATATGTTTTAACAATTCTATATATGGTTGATATATGGTAATAATTGATTTTAATATAAGGAAATTATTGAAAGCACACGGAAAAAAAGTATTCACTTTGGTAGGTAAATGAGTTTATCTAGAAATTTTTAATTAATTTAGTAAGAGTTTATTCTATTTGCAGGACATAGATATTAAATTGACTAAAATGAATATTTAAACGTTTTTTTCGACTCACATAACTTTCTTTGGCTACGATAATTATCATTTCTAATCATGTCAATAAAAGCCAAACAATATATCTAACTTAAATAGAAATTTAGTAGTGCACTTCATATTTTTTTCCGTGCATATATGGCTAGAATATTATATCAACTATTGCCATATATCGACCAAGGGTATCCATATATGGCTATATATAAATTAAGATTAAACATACATGTCCATATATGAAGATGTTAAAACATAAATGGACTATATACGTTTCATTTTTACTCGGGCATTATAATAAATTGAACCCGGATTAACAGTTTTTAACTATAAATAAAACTAATCAACATGTTATTATACACGTTTGAAAATTCTGTGATAAAAACATTAAACATCACACTCGCTAGGTAGAACACAAACTCCTTGAGAGTTTTTCAAATATCCTTGTTTGCATTGACAACCTCTTCCGCATCTCTGTAACAAAAAAATTTAATATTTCAATTTCCTTCTAAATTTTAAAATTCTCATATTACTCATATGAAAATCAACGTAAATGTGACATATATGACACACATATGTTTTTCACCGCATAAATGTCCCATATATATTACAAATATGGTGATATATATGGGCCATATAAGAATTTACACATGACGACATGTATGACAAAAATATATGTCGCATATATAAATTTTTACATGGCTAATTATATAAAGTAAAGATCATGCTATGTATTTTATTTACAACAATTTCCACTAAGTTAACTTACTCTACAAATTGGGCGATGATCCCAATTTCTATTACCGCACGTTATAGGGCACATTGCTGCGCAAGTTGAATATTCTTCATTAATGCCTGGACAAGTAGGTGTTGGGTCTTGACTGTTACACACTACAACAAATGACAGCTTTTTTGAATTTGGAGATTTCTACGTATCCCGAAAATATTCTGAAAACACCTTGAAGATATCTAAGATATCTATCTATAAGATATAACAAGCGTCCACTTTGTCTTTGGAATATTAATAACATGTCACATATAATATACCAGTGATGAGTTTTGAACTGACGTTGCATATATATATGTTATCACAATTTTTGTGATAATTTTTAACAATGCAACAATTGGCATAAAATACCCGGAGAGAAGCAAATAGATGCAATCAAACTTTCCTTATCTATATTTAATAACTGTTAATAAATGTTGTTCAATATGAAAAAAGTTTTAATATTTATAAATTTAGTTTTACATAATCATAAATATAAAAATATGAATTAACATTAAACTAAGAGATAATTAATATAAACAAATATCTGTTAATAATTATCACATGATATCTAATTTTACATGGTCAAACGTGTTGCAACCATGGTAATTAATACGCTATCCAAATCAATAGGGTTCAATAGCGTAGTGATTAGGGCATTTGCTGTTAGGCGACTGAGACCGTAAGGTCGATGGTTCAATTCTCAACGTTTGTGAATCTTCTTCGCCAATAATAATAGACGCGCAAATATAAATGTTTTTAATGTATTTTTAAATAGATAATTATACGAATTAATAATAGTTAGTTATTTATATACTTAATTAGTTATATACAAAAATTTAATTTATTAACATTTATTAAATACGTATAACTGTTATGAACCTTTTTTTCAGTGTATACGCAGAAAAAAGTTTAAACAAAAGTTAATTACTACATTGTATAACAAAGTTGACGTAAAACATGTTGTTTAGATAGATTGATAGACGGTTTTTATTATATAAGTATGAAAATGTCAACTGAAAGTAATAAAAAATGACTATAAAATATGTTTATATTACTTCACTGTATCTAAACTAAATTTCAATAATGAGTATGCATTATCTACAAAGTAATAAAGGGAATGTTTCTGTAATCAATTTAAGTTAACAATAACAGAATTATATTCAGTAATTTTTGAATTCATTTTCAAAGAATGAATAAATAAAAATTTAATTGAATTTTTTTTTTTTGATAAAATTGTTGTATTTCGCAGTGCTATTAAACTCAATTGTTTATCCACATTAGTTAGATTAATAAAATTATTCAAACGCGTGAGATATAAAATGTACATACGCGTTGAAAGAAAAATAATAATAAACGTTGTTGTTAAGAACATGTTGAACAGGAATTCGAAGTCGAGCGTAAACTAATGTTTTTAAAGCTCAATACGTTTCTTTTATACCTATCGTGTTGACGCGTTGTCTTAATATTTGAAGAATTGTGTATATATTGGAAACATTTGTACAACATTACACCTAAAATAACAGAAGTAAAATATAATTTGAATCATTCATTTTTTTTTAATAAATTAATAAAATGTTTTTTTATTGATTAACAATAATGTTTTCTTTATTCTTCATATTGTAAACTTTATTGTGCAGTATATTATTCAAAAAGACAAATTTAAACTTTGGATTAATTAAAATAAAGTAAAATTGAGTAAACATTTGATTGATCTTGAAAATAATTACAGACCAATGAGGTAAATAAACAATTTAATATTATTATAAAAAAACAACATATATTTTAAAATGGTATTCTAGAAAAAGAAAAAAATTTTCTTGTTACAACTATATTATATATATATGTATTTTCTTAATTCGTATATGGTCATATATGTGGTAATAATTTATTTCAATATAAGAAAAGTATTGAAAGCATGTATGACTAGAATATTATGTCAATTATTGCCATATATTGATCATATATATCCATACCTGGCTATATATGGATTAAGATAAAACACACATGTCCATGTATAAATTTGTATTTTTTTATATGAAATTGTTAAAACATATGGACTATATACGTTTCATTTTTACTAGGAAAGTTAATTCAGCTGCGCATGTCACATTGTATGTAAGCGCATCCCACACTTATACACATAGTATCTTTAAGCTAAACGCAAATAGACACTTTTATTGTATATCGCGGTATTATTCTGTCATTATCACAGGATTATCGCAGGAGAATTATACAAAAGAATTAAGTGTTCTTTTCAACTCTTTGTGATAATTTTTTTTGTTATTTTCTGAGGTATTTACACCTCGGTGTTTACAACAACATTTACATTACATATATTTAAATAAATTTTGTTTAAGCAATACAATAATTAAATAATGACGCGTGAAATAATATTTATACATTGTAATTAATACTAATGAATACATTTTTCAGTAACTTTTCTCTCAATATTTTAGATTTTAATTTCCTACTTGTTAACATCACAACACTTTATGTGATACCTATTTGAATTAAGCTTATTAACACCAGACAAATCTAAAAGATTCAAATAATACATTGGACAAAATAGATCATTAGTCATATATAACTGTCAGATATAATGTGTGACCGTACTGTATATTATACAATAAATAGTTATAAGTGTAATATTTTTGCTTTATTATTTTATTTAGATTTAGCTGTTCAAAAAACGATACATTTATTCCTGAAGAATTATAAATGTTAATTTAGTAAAGATATATGTTATAAAATAAGTTTAAAAGCTACATTTGAATAGATCCTTCATAAACTGATGCACTCCTTGTTGTTCTACTCCTCTTGTATTCAATGCAACCATTTTATGGACTTAATCTTTAGTCACAGTCACAAGGTAAAACGCAAACACCTTTGGAATTCATCAGATATCCTTGTTTGCACTGACAGCCAACGGCACATCTCTATAATAAAAATAAATGTTTATTTATAATTGTAATTATATAATTCATTCATATATAGAAGGTTTAAAGGGTCTTCTTTACACTGATAAAGTCTGCAAGACTTCATTTTTGACAAGGTTTCACACTACCCGAATTGATAAGCTATACGTTCCATATATGTCATATCCCCCATATATACCCCATATATGTCGTATATATGCCTAATAAATCTTCTTTAAATTGATTTTAAATAGATAAAATAATAAATCCATTTTAAATTGATTTATTAAGCATTAGATTGTGAAGTCATTGTTAAATTGTTAAAATGTTTGTTCAATTGAGAATTTAATTAAAATCTTACCAAGCAAACTGGATGAACCGGATTATTCCTATTTCCACAAGTTATAGGACACATGGATTTACATGTAGAATATTCTTCATTTACTCCTGCGCATACTTTAGTGTCTTGAGCGACACTCACTTTAACAAAAAGTAAATTGTTCATTTAAAATATTTACAAATATAAATTACAAAAAAATAGTTAATTGAGCATGATGTTTTATTAATTACAATTTCGATCAATACTATTTCGAATTTGTTTAATATCAAAAGTATACATTTTGATTTAACATAACCTCATTATGTTGTTTGTTTGTTTTTGGCCACAGGAAATAATCAAAGGTTCCTATCAGCCTAACCTCATTATGTCAACGAAAACTATTTTGACTTTTGTGTTTTGAGGATTAGATAAATTTGTATGGCTAATTCAGCTATATAGTGTTTATAATTTAATAAACTCGTTAGGTTAATTTTCATAAAATGGACTCACATAAATTTATTTGATTACGATAATTATAATTTCTGCTTATGTCCATACTAGATAAACAATACATCAAATTTAAATGGAACTTTAGTAGTTCACTTCATATTTTTTTTTCCTTGTACGAGCAATTATGGAAGCATGTATATCAAATTTTGTGATATCGTCAAATATATATACCATTAAATATTTTATTACATTTAAAGGTATTCCTATCTTTAATTCAGAGTGTCATTTTGTAAATGTTTTTTTATAATTATCTATATTATTGGTTTGTGTTTAAATATTAGCACGTAAATTATTTTTTTGATAAGAAATTTTATCTGCATTGGACGAAAAGAAGAAACTGGTGCTAACAGCTGTTTTACTAGGTAATATTATCAGAATTGAGATAATATTAGTCTTAATTATAACGTGTAATACTTGTTTTTCATTGCTCCCAATAATTATATAAATATTATAAGTAAAATTCAATTAATAGAACAATTTTTTGTATTAAAATAAAAAGTATTTGTTACTGTAATATTGTACATTTTTTTTATTATTACACTTAATGTTTGTAAATATTTGAAACACCAAATTAATGAAATGAAAGCAATAATATTGTTTATTTGCACCCAATAGAACATAAGAATGGATGAAAAAACAAAACAAAAAGTATCATCTATTCTTTGTACTATTCAAGTTAATGAAATTTACATGAAACTTATAAACCTTACTTTTGTATATAGAAACAATAGTGAAAACGTTTCATTTTTTAGTTTCATGAAAAAAATTCTTTTTGCCAAAATACGAACATCATCTTAAATGTAAGATTTACGACCAAAGCACATAGCGTATCATTATAGCATATTATGACTGTCAACAAAGTTGATAATGTGCTGTAAGTAAAATATTACCTGCTCTACTAGTAAAAAATATGTTGTGCGAAAAAAAATATTTTGTAGGACGTTGCTGTTTTTCAGTAAGTAAAAGTTATGGCACTGAAAAATGAAACGTTTTCAAAAAGCAAAAAATAAACAAACTTTTTTTGGGATTTTACATCCTTTCTTGTATTCTTTGGATATAAATAAACAATATTATTGTTTTTATTTCATTAATTCGACCTTCAAAATATTTGCAAACAATTTTGTTATGTACTGAATTTTAAAAATGGTTCGTTCTTCAATACTATATAGAAATTATAATTACAATTTATGCTTATAACACTGTGCACATATTAAATACTATTTTATACTTACATTTTGCTACACAAATAACAAACACTGAGGTAAATAAAAACAATTTATAGAACATTGTGAATTTTTAAAGCAGGTTTCAACTATTCACAACAATACGTTTGAGCAAGTGATGCAATGTTTGGCTTATATATTCTTTTAAATACTTAACGAGTCTGTAGAAATAAGACACGTACTTCATTGTACATGTTTTTGTTAACTCATACTAATTAGACAAAGGAAAAATTTGAACACGTGATACGCACATTACAAAGGTGATCTTTTCACTGTATATATTTACATAATGTTTGGAAGATTAAAGGAACGGAAAATTTGTTCAGTTTGTCAAAATATTAATATTAGTCACAATAATCACAATAATATATTTATATAATATTAAAATCTATGTATATATATATATGTATTGAGATGAACTGATATGACAACTTTACCATTTTAAACAGGAATTGAGTTGTATATTAGCTAAAACTTGTAAAATTATCATAAATTAACCCATCCCAATATTAACCCTTCAAATTCTTGCTTTACTTGACATATGTTATTTCTTAATCCATATATGGATATATGTAGTCGATATGTGGCAATAATTGATATATTATTCTAGCCATATATACTTTTAATAATTTCATTATATTGTAATCAATTGTTAACCACATACGGCCAAATATGAGTTAAGAAAAAACATGTCCACATGGAAAAACAAGTATTCGTTTTGGTAGGTCAATGAGTTTATCTAGCAATTTTTAACTAATGTAGTAAGAATTTATTCTGTTTGCAGAAGGACCTAGATATTAAATCGACTAAAATGAATATTTAAACGTTACATAAACTGTGTGGCTGATTCAACCATACACTTATCTTATAGGGACTGAGCATAACCTCAATATGTCAATGAAAACTACTCGGATTTCACTGTGTTTTGGATTAGATAAATTCGTATGGCTGATTCAGCCATACAGTGTATGCACATAAATTTCTTTGGCTACGATAATTATAATTTCTACTTATCTCAATTATGGCCAAATAATATATCTAACCTAAATAAAAATTTAGTAGTGCACTTCATATTTTTTCCCGTGTATATACAATCATATATGAATTAAGGTAAAACATATATGTGTATATATGGCCATATATGAATTAAGAGAGAACATATATGTTTCATTTTTACCAGGAAATTTCTATCAGTGTATGGAAAATAAAAGAAATGGTCACTTCATACATACTTCTAAGCTACCAAAAAATGTTTAAAGACTTTGAAATATGAAAATACCTTGAAAAGTGATTGATTTTGGTATGGAGATTCTTCTTCAAATAATTCTTCTGTACAGTTTATACACTGAGAAAAATATATCAGAAAAAATTACTGTTTTTAACTGTATTTGAGCCACATGTCCGTCTTTTGATAAAAATTACCGTTTTTTAACAGGAAAATTTTCGGTTTTATCTATAAATATGACATTCAAAACTAATGTATTTGCTTTTAAAGAACAGTAATTTTTATTAAAAGATGGACATGTGGCTCAAATACAGTTAAAAACAGTAATTTTTTCTGTTATATTTTTCTCAGTGTAATGTATTATTTTATAACACACAAAACACTTAAGAAACATGTAGTTTATGTTAAGGTTCACATAGTTTGACACTAACACCTTTAACGCAGCACACGGGGAGGAAAACTGTTAATTTCTAGAAAAAGTTAATTGTATGAAAATAGTTTTAACAATAACGTGAAGTACGCGCCAAAAGAGAAACTATCATCTGTTCCTCTATCTGTTAAAAATAGTTGCATCAAAAAATCACTGATTTCAATGTTCTTACAAAGCGAATAATAATTACCCTTCCAAACATGATATACATTTAAATTTACACTGTGAACGACATTTTAGATTTACTGACATAATTAAACAGATCCTATCATAATATATAGGAATAAAGCAATTTAAATTATTCCAACAGTGTGATTGAATCCTGTCACATAATTACACATTTGACACTGTGGTCTTAAACATTATGATTCCTAAAAGCTACCCCAGTTCCATCGGAAATCCGTGTGTGACTGATTGCCAGGGAGGTACGGGTTTTCGTAAAAGAAATGTAGCGTGATATGATCGCGTGCAATATCAGTTGGCAAAATGTTTCATACATCTCGTGACAATAAGGTCTGCGCTAACCGTAGCTCAGAGACACGACTATCCAATCGTAGAAGAAGAAAACAGTTTCGTTTTGTTCGTGCGAGCTGTGCCTGCCCGTGTAACCCGTTTCTCAACCAACAGTTTTAGGAGTCCTAAAATATTGACAGAAAAGAAGCGAGCAAGTTCGCATCTGTCTTTATTTTTCCACCACAACTCATAGTTTATTCATTAAAGGAAAGACCTTCGACGCACAAATGCTTATAATTATTCCAGTTAAACATAATTATAATATTTACTGAATATTGATAACATTTATTGGTACATTGTTTAACAAAATGTACATTTTCAGATATGGTGATTGACACGCCATCGGACTTTCGATTGGAATACCTTGGCACCTTTGTTCAGAAGTCACTGAAATTGAAACCAGAAAAATGGGCAAGATTATTGTTGACCGAGGAGCATCGCAACAATGTCTTGGATTTCTTGGACAATCCACTACCAGCGTCACTTTTTGTGGTTTTAACACCAAATGCTCAACTTATATCGGCATGTGGATTCCCCATTCCAGGGCAAAGAACGAAAGGTATCATTCGAGTTAATTATAATCTCTATGTTTGATACATGTACCAACTTTAGTATAATAAACATGAATGAGAAAAGAGACTAATTATCCTTTTTAGGAATTTACGCAATTAAAATGAAAATAGTAGTTGTACCAAAAGATGAACAGGCATGTCGAGCTCTACTTATTATGGGCGATTTGTCCCATCGAATTGTCGATGAACTAGCTAGTTTGGTAGACAACATATTTGCCCCTTTACTTACGAATCCAGCTAATCATAAAAATTTACCGGATGTTGCGATACGAGATATTCGAAAACACGTTCACTCTCTTCGGGGAACTTTATATCAGGTTAGAAACAATGGATTTTACTTTGTTAAAGTTATTCGTTGTTTTTATATTGTAGTTTTCATGTATGCTCAGAGTAACGTATTGATTTATCAAGCAGCCATTCTAAAAAGTTAGGAGATTTTTGTAGATTATAATGTGTTTTGAAGAAAAACAATAAAAGCTTTAAATATCACGAAATATTCTCCCGGTGCTAAAGAATGGAAGTCTTGTTCTGTTACAAGTATTCTTTTATGTTAAAAAAACACTAACTCCGTGACAGCAGACTTTGAACATCACCTAAAATGTTATGTTTGTTCACTACAAATTTTACTGTGCACTTTAGCTTCTTATGAACTCGAATGCGTTCGTGAAAATTCGGAATTTTTCGGGACAAAAATATATGTACTCCTCATCATGCGTCAAATTCAAAATCGGAAAGAGATCATTATGAACTATCCTAAATATTCAATTTAAAGGGAATACACAGGATCCATGAAATCAAGAATGAAACTTTGGTGCAATTAAAGAAGATTAATAAAATTTCATTATTTATATAAAACATATTTACAGATTTAAAACTATTTTAAGGTTAAAGGACAAGTAAACGGGAAAACTGTGCTACCTATGCCAGCAGGTCTTGAAAAGGTAAACGAAGTGGATAAGGCAATTAAAATAAAAGGTCCAGAAGCTGTGGATTTATATTTAAAAAGTGCGATTGAAGGAGTTGTTATAAAATGGGCTTATTTGGTCAATGAAGTGGTTACAGAAGAATCTAGTATAGCATTTGAGAATGGTCAAAATCCTACACCTAGTGCGGAACTTGAATATTGGTCTACAAGGCTTGAAAATTTAAGGTAAATTTTATTGCGTGAAATTGTTAATATACCTTGACCTTATTGAACTAAAGATTGAAACGTTTTTAATATTGTATATATATAAAAGTAATGTTTGTAAATATTTTTAAGGCCAAATTAAAAGAACAAAACCAATAATATTGTTTGTTTACATTGAAAGAACATAAAAATAGACGTACATAAAAAGCAAAAACAATCTTTGTTTACATTTGTTTTTTGATAACTTTTCATTTTTCAGCCCTATCTTTACCCAATATCGCTATTTCCATAATTCCTAATAAAAGTATTTCATTAACTTTTTCATAGGTATATTTTTGATCAACTCCGCGAAGATCGAGTGCGAAAAATGGCAATAATACTTGAAAAAACTAACAGTGCCTATTACCCTTGCTTTCGTACGTTGTTTGGAAATGTAGTATCTGCCTTGGCCGAAGCAAAAGAAATAACTTTGCACATATTACCACTTTCAAAATTTTTCAAATCTATCGAAGAAACAGATTTTTCGGAAGCAAAACCTTTAATGGCAATTTTAATTTATGCGGTTGGCTTAGCTTGGTCCAAAACAAAGTATTATCAAAGTTCTAGCAAATTAATTATTATGCTTCGGCAAATAAGTAATTTATTAATTCAAGAAGCTCAACGATTTCTTGATCCGACACTCATTTTTCAAAGTGACGTCGATGAAGCGTTGCAAAGAGTACAAATTTCTCGAGGTAAATAATGACATTTAATATTATATTGTTTTTTTACGCACATCAGACTAAACCCGCCACTTTTGTATTGTAACATAACCTAACTTTTGATGTTTTTAAAACAAATTCAGACTACTTTTTTCGCAGTGCCATTGCATTAAATTATTCTTTTTAATTATTGCACATTTGTTTTAGATGTTTTAGAGGAATTCAAACGGCAATTTGAGTTGCAAAGACATAAACCCGCGATGAAAGAGAATTCTCCTCCGTGGGTATTTGACTCGGTGGCTGTATTCAATCGACTTAACGCTTTTCTTAAGCGCTTATCAGACATTGAATGGCTATTTAACACTGTGCTGGAATTTTCGAAATTAGAAAAAATTGAGATTGGGGGAATTTTAGGACGTTCTTTAAGTGCAAGAATTGTTAATGTTTATAAAGATTTTCAGCACCTCTTTACATCATTCACCACGAGAGCCGCCGATGCTCTTGAACCTGACGATGAATCTTTTAGCATGGATTGTGTCAAATTTGCCGAAGCTATAGCGGATTTAGATAGTAAATTAGCAGCAATTTTTTGCCAAGCATTTGATGATTGTGGTAATTTAGAAAGTACATTTAAGGTAATGAATTATTTTGATAACTACTGCTCTTTTACTTAACACAAAAAATTGTTTAAAATATTATTGATATATACAATGAATTCACTTTCTCTTTAATTTGATAATTTGATTGGCTATTTATTAGTTTTTTATTATTCTTATTACAAGTTTTATCATTGAACTAATTGTCATCAATCTTTATTTGATAAAAATAAATTTTATATAAGAAATTTTTACATCATCAAAATTTTCGTGATACCATTAAATCGTATAATATTATTAACCAAATTATGATATCATTGATTTATCAATTTCTTTCAGCTTATAAATATCGTAGGTAGTGTCCTAGACCGTCCAATTATATGCAAGCAATTTACGGACAGGTATATTAGAGTTTTAAATTTATTGAATACAGAATTAAATATAGTTGATATTCTTTTTCAAGAAGGAAGTCCTGGAGCAATGAGCCATTTTCCTCCATTAATAGCAGACTTACAATTCACAAATATGTTAAAGCAACGTATTGATATTCCAATTCAAGCATTTAAAGGAATTCAGCACCCGTGCGTAATTACATCTACATACAAAAATGTTGAATATTGAATATTTACTAGTTCTTTTATACTTTAAAATTATAATAAATATTATAATTTAATTCAGCTTATATTTTTAAACTAGAACAAAGTTAAATAAATTACTTTAATTTAAAACGAAATTATCATTGTTCATGACAACAATAATTGGATTTTTAATGCGCTATTTTTGAAAAAAAAGAAAACTCCTGAAAATCATGACTTTGAATTAGATGATATTTCATCATAAGCAAAAGCATTTATTTCTGAAATTTTTAAGTGAAATGAAAGCATTTGTATGGTTTCTATTTAAATTTACATTATTTTAATATCTATTATTATATTTTAGTATGGTTACCAGCGTCAAAGGACAAGAAATATTAAACAGATATCAGAAGCAAATTACAGCCCTTGAAGAAAAAGAAATAAATTTGTTAGATAACTGGACTAAGAATGTGTCTGAAATTGTCGACAAAGGGCTGAATCGTAATTTATTATTGAGAAATTCAAAGTCAAAATTAATGCTTAATTTTGATCCAGAATTATTGGCTGTAATGAAGGAGGTCAATTATTTGAAACATTCTCCAAATATTGTTATTCCAAGTCAAGCTTCAGAGGTACGAAATGTCGTTTTGTTGATTTCCAATGCACAGTTTTTAGATGTAAATCAATTTCTCATTATTAAATTAGGTATCCGAAACAGCGGAAACGTTTCGACAATATCGTATATGTTTAGAAAATACCGTTAATTCCTACAATAACATTCATAGAGCATGTCGTAAAGTAGAATTTAAATTAATTGAATCAGAAATCGAACGAATTGATTCGTTGGTTACCCAAGGAGAATCAAATTATTCCTGGAAATCTCCCGGTCTTCGGGAATACATTAACGAATTATCTCTCCTGGTTGAAGATTTGTGGAAACGAGTAAAATTATCTCAACGGAACATCGACAAAATTCAGACTATTTTAGAACCTTGGACGAGATCGCCATTGATTGAACGAAAGGATGGCAGAAAGGATACGCTATTATCATTGGAAGAAAGACCAGAAAAAGTTTCAAAACGTTACGCAGCCATGAGTAAAGCTGCTGTTGAAATTCAATCCTTATTGGAAGAAAACAAACAGTTTTTTCACATATCCAATAATTTAAGTGCTTGGGAAGAATACGTGAAATTCTTCGATAATTTAATTACCGAATATTTACGTAGAATCATAGGATGTTGTTTGAGTTATTTGGCAGAAAATATGGATCCGTCCAGTGGCAATGAACCGTTACTCGAAGCGCAACTTGAACTTAGAGAGCCGGATTTGTATTATGTACCATCTTTGGAACAAGATGACCCAGAAGGGTTGGAATTATTGATAGGTGGAATGTTGGATGATATTATGGACATGGCCAAATTAATTCCAAGAATAAAAACTGGGTCTGAATCTTATGCTGAAGAGATAGGAAAAGATGAAGATATAGTGGCAATGAAAAAAGAAATCATGTTGAGCGTGAATAAAGCTATTGAAGAAGCCACAGACTTTTGTGGAATATTTGAAGGTTAGTGTTTAGTTCGTGGATCGAAATAACAACTTGTCAATTAAGTGAATAAGTATTTATTAATATGTGAAATATATTGAAATATATATACGACTATACAGCTATGTTCCCTTCTTCTCAATATTTTGTAATTCTGTGGAATAAGTATCAGATTTAATTCTTAATTTATTCATGTTACAGGATATGCGTATCTTTGGCTAGAAGACAGAAACACTGCCATGCAACAATTCTTGGAATATAGCCGTCAGTTAACTTTGGATGAAATGGAAATGGTTGTCGCGTTAGATCCCAAAGCTCCTCCACGTTCACCGCCAAAAATGGAACATTTCCGCGAGCAAATTGATTTTTACGAGAACCTGTATCTTGAAATAGAAGAAATGGAAGTTTCGAAAATATTTTGCAGTTGGTTTCGGGTGGATTTAAAATCATTCAGACAATCTTTATTAAATACAGTTTGTAAATGGTCGAGTATGTTCAAAAAGCACTTGGTGGAAAGGGTTACGACTAATCTTTCAGACTTGGGAACATTCATACGGTAAAATTATAATTAATCATTAAATATCATGTTGTATTAAAAACATTGATAATTTATAATAACGTTTTATCTTTAATTTCAATAAGGAGAAATATAATACGAAACAATAATTTTATTTTATTTTGTATCTATATACATGTTTTATGAGGATTTCTTACTGTTTTAATTAATGCTCAGATTGGCTGATGAAGAGTTGTTACAACAAATTCAACCTGGTGATTATGAGGGACTCGTCAACGTGATGGGATTCCTTATGCAGATTAAGGAAAGACAACCGACTACTGATGAAATGTTTCAACCTTTAGAAGAAACAATTGAACTGTTGAAATTTTACGATCAAGACATACCTGAAGAAGTTAATGTTCTTTTGCAAGAATTACCAGAACAGTGGGCTAATACAAAGAAATTGGCAGTAATGGTAAAGCAGCAAGTGGCTCCACTACAAGCGGGTAATATATAAAACCTTTATTAAATAAGGATAAATAATTATGATAGAGAAGTCAGTATGTTGTAATGAAATTCAGGTCAAAAGATATCATAAGTTTAATTCATTGAATCGGATAAGATATAGTATATTTAATGACAAATTATAGTTGTTCCAGGTTTAGGCTTTGGGTAACTTTAAAACTTAATTAGCCCTAAAATAGGGAAATTGGGATGTTACCATGAACTATTACTTTAAGATAATAAAATATTAGTATTAATAATTTCTCGCATTTGCCACTAAAAAATAAATAGAATGTTTATTTTCAACTTCTATTTACTGCAAATTCTCAAAAAAATAATATAATACTTTACGTTTCTTATATTTCTGTTAAATATTCATGATTTCAGGAGAGGTATCGAGGATTCGTGCTCGAATATCAGCATTTGATACAACTGTAGTTCAATATCGAGAAGCTTTTCGTCGTTATGGATTTTTTAAATATAACTGTGAAAATCCTTATGAACAATTGGATGAAGCGGATAGAGAAATACGTATGTTAGAAAGACAAATGAATGATATTCAAGAATCAGCTTCATTATTCGAAGTGATCGTACCGGAATTCAAACAATTAAAACAATGTCGCAAAGAGCTGAAAATGTTGAAACAATTATGGGATTATGTGAATATAGTGCGTAGCAGTATCGAGGGTTGGAAGACTACACCGTGGCGGAAGATTGATGTAGAAAATATGGATATTGAATGTAAAAAATTTGCTAAGGAAATAAGGGGTAAGAACAATGTAACTTAGACAATTCAGCAGATTGTAAATAAAATAGCAGTATCGTAAGCAACCATTTTTAGAGGGTATTTAATTCCACGCGGAAAACAATTAGTCTGATATTAGGCTGGAATCAGTCTTGAAGAAGAGACTTATTTTTTTCCACGCGAATTTATTCTAATTACTAGTATTATATATCGAATTTAAAATAGCACAATTTCTGCCTAATTCTTAAATTTTGTTAGCTCTGGATAAAGAAATGAGGACTTGGGACACATATGTTTCACTTGAAGCAAAAGTGAAAAATATGTTGACGTCATTGAAAGCTGTTGGAGAATTACAAAATCCAGCGATACGTGAAAGGCACTGGAGACAACTGATGAACAGTACTAAGGTATCAGCAAAATTCTTCAAACGCGGTTATATTTACAATAAGTCAAAAGAAACCTTCATAAATTAATGAATTTTATTTCCAAGAATAATATTTTTATTTTGTCTTAAACTGTACAATACTAAAATTCATGTAAATACGTTAATTACTATTTAATTATCACAAAAGGTTCTAAGAGTTAATTTTAGCTGCACCGCTGTATATAATGCTATCGATGTTACAGAAATTGGGGAACATGACTCCAGAAATGACTGTAAGTTCACTGTACATAATAGCACAATATTTACAAATTTATATTACAATTACATTATATTATTATAGTTACTTTCACTCAAGCAAATATTTGTGTTGCCATATCTTGAATAATTTTCAATGGCACTGGAAAATGAAACGTTTTTAAAAACCACAATGTAAACAAACTTTGTTTTTGTTTTGCAATTACATTCATTTTTATATACTTTGGATATAAATAAACCATAATATTCTTTTTATTCTATTAATTTTACTTTCCAAATATTTACAAATATCGTTTTTCTATGTGCATAATTTTAAAAATGTTTCGTTCTTCAGTTCCATTCATTTTCAGTTTATTTACACTTATTATAATTCACAGAAAACACTTTTAGAATTAAAACTTATAGATAAAATTATTATTAATAATGAAATTTATTGTATTTCATGAAGCCAAATAAAAGTTTCACTCACTTCATATATCGCTTATATTAATTTCATTATCCTTCATTGCGTTTCATAAAGAATTACATCGAAACATTAAGTAATTGATTGCTTATTCAGTAATTTCTATAATTAAATTATAGAATTTATGCATCATATATAATAAAAAAATTTAGAAGTTATAATTAATAATTAGCTAGTATAATGTATATATGGATGGAATGTTGGCGTGTAACGATCTTCCTGGGAAGGGCCCGGATATTCAACCCATATGATTTATATTTAACTACTTCAAATAAGAAATGTAAAGCATTTGAGTATAGAATTTCATATTATAAATATGCTTTGTTAATATTGCAACGCTGAAGTACATTTTATCACTTGTATTTCTCCATTCGTAATTTTCATGCATATTTAATCTGCAAGGTATCTATTTATATTTAAGGGAAAATGATTATAATGTCACAAATGGTAATTATGCAGCTTATGCACCTATCATTAAGAGTAGAAATATATCTTACAGACAAAAAGGCACAGAGCTGTTCACAAGTATAAAACATGAAATTTTAAAACACAATTCTGGAACAATTTATTTTAATTAGGTACGATTTGTGATGGATGAATCTACAACTTTAGCTGATTTACTTGAATTAAATCTCCACGAGTGCGAGGAAGAGGTAAAAAATATTGTAGATAAAGCTGTTAAAGAAATGTCAATGGAGAAGTATCTCAGGGAATTAAATACTATTTGGTCGAAAATGGAATTCGAACAAGAAATTCATGCTCGTACTGGATCAACATTATTAAGGGCTAGTGAAGAATTGATTGAAACCTTAGAAGAAAATCAAGTATGAGAATGTCATTTAATTGAAACATAAAAATACATATCTTTAAATATATTATAAAAAAATAATAATTGTACCGAGTGTCTTTAATTATAATTTAATAAACATATAATCTACTTAACAAATAAAAATTAAAAAAAATTTCCAACTAGGTGCAGCTACAAAATTTAATAACTTCCAAATTCATTGCTCACTTTTTGGACGAAGTTTCGACTTGGCAAAAGAAATTGAGTATTGCGGATCAAGTAACGACTGTTTGGTTTGAAGTGCAACGCACTTGGATGCACCTCGAAAGTATATTTATGTCTTCAGAAGACATTCGTAAACAACTACCCGTCGACGCTAAACGATTTGATAAAATAGATGAGGATTTTAAATGCATGACTGCTAACATGACAAAAACTCCAAATGTAATTGAAGCTACCAACAAAGAAGGTTTAGTCGGTGTTCTTGATGCATTGCAAAAGGAATTAGTATTGTGCGAAAAGGCTCTGGCTGAATATCTTGAGACCAAACGTTTAGCCTTTCCAAGATTTTATTTTGTATCGTCCAGCGACTTGCTCGATATTCTATCAAATGGAAGCCAACCAATATACGTGGTCAAGCATTTAACAAAACTTTTTGATTCAATGGCAAGGCTCAATTTTGTTGAAGTTGACGGAAAAATGACAAGCAAAGCTATTGGTAAGTTTTATATATTAATTTCCTTGAAAACATTTACGGTCATTCTGTAATAAAAACAAAATAATGTATATAATATAAATATTAATAGTTAGTATTATCTATTTTTTATTTTTATGAAATACAAAGTACATTTTTGAAATTAAGCATATAAAACAAACAATGCTAGTAAACATTTGGAAGGTTAAATTAACGATATAAAAACAGAAATATTGTTCGTTTACATCTAAAGGTATAAAAATGGATTTAAATATATAACAAGAACAAAGTTTGTTAACATTTTGTATTTTAAAAACGTTTCATTTTTCAGTTCTACATATATTTAATATTTTTATTATTTTTTACATCAGGTATGCACGCAAAGGATGGAGAATACGTAGAATTTATAAACTTTGAAATGAATTGTGATGGTGCAGTAGAAGTTTGGCTCAACAAACTTCAAATGGCAATGCGTGTAACTATCTGTAGCTATTTCAATGACGCGGTAATTGCTTATGAGGAAAAACCACGAGAACAGTGGCTTTTTGACTACCCCGCGCAAGTTTCCCTTTGCGGAACACAAATTTGGTGGACTACCGAAGTAAATATAGCTTTCTCAAGATTGGAAGAAGGTTACGATAATGCTCTAAAAGATTATTTAAAGAAACAAGTATCCCAACTGAGTACTTTAATTAGCTTACTCCTTGGCGAACTGACGAAACAAGATAGACAAAAAATAATGAC
Source organism: Leptoteleia sp. ZL-2020 (assembly GCA_022817305.1). NCBI lineage: Eukaryota > Metazoa > Arthropoda > Insecta > Hymenoptera > Scelionidae > Leptoteleia > Leptoteleia sp. ZL-2020. The sequence continues at coordinate 19,842 of JABFPN010000932.1, forward strand.
TATTTGTACGGTCGATGTACATTCTAGAGACGTTGTGGCAAAACTCGTGCAGGCAAAAGTAGAAACATCGCAAGCTTTTCAATGGCAAAGTCAATTAAGACATCGCTGGGATGAAAAGGAAAAGGATTGTTTTGCTAATATTTGCGATGCTCAATTTAAATATTCACATGAATATTTGGGGAATACACCAAGGTATCATGTTGTATATTAAGAAAAATGTGACAGAAAATATTACTGTTTTTAACTTTGTACTGGATAGATGTATCTTTTAATAAATATTAGTGTTTATAAAAACAGAGATATCTGTTTTAAATGTTATATTTATACTTAAAACGTAAAATTTTCATTTTAAAAACCAGTAATTTTTATTGAAAAACTGACATGTATCTGAAATAATGTTAAAAACGGAAATATTTTCAGTTATATTTTTCTTAGTATTAACTAAAATAGAAAATTTAAAACTAACTATTTATTTATTTACGAGATTAACTATAAAATATATTATATTTTCCTTTTTTTTTATTTAGGTTAGTCATCACCCCATTAACAGATAGATGTTATATTACTTTGACACAATCACTGCACTTAGTAATGGGCGGCGGTCCCGCCGGTCCAGCAGGAACTGGAAAAACGGAAACCACCAAAGATCTGGGAAGAGCACTTGGAATAATGGTATACGTGTTCAACTGCTCAGAGCAAATGGATTATAAATCCTGCGGAAATATATACAAAGGGCTCGCGCAAACGGGTGCTTGGGGTTGCTTTGATGAATTTAATAGGATTTCCGTAGAAGTGCTCTCGGTAGTTGCAGTCCAAGTCAAATCGGTACAAGATGCCATTAGAGATAAGAAAGATGAGTTCAATTTTATGGGCGAAATGATTGCGTTAGTTCCAACCGTAGGAATATTTATAACAATGAATCCAGGTTACGCTGGGCGTACGGAACTGCCCGAAAACTTAAAAGCTTTATTTCGACCGTGCGCCATGGTTGTTCCGGACTTCGAATTGATTTGCGAAATAATGTTGGTGGCCGAAGGTTTTCAAGAAGCCAGAATTTTGGCGAGAAAATTCATCACTTTGTACACGCTTTGCAGAGAATTATTGTCAAAACAAGATCATTACGATTGGGGACTGCGAGCTATTAAATCCGTTTTAGTTGTAGCTGGAAGCTTAAAAAGGGGCGATCCCGAGCGACCGGAAGAAGAAGTGCTGATGAGAGCCTTAAGAGATTTTAATATACCTAAAGTTGTATCGGACGATCTACCTGTATTTATGGGATTGATCGCTGATTTATTTCCCGCATTGGATGTTCCACGAAAGCGAGACATTGATTTTGAGAAGACCGTTAAACAAGCAACAACGGATTTATTACTCCAACCAGAAGATGGTTTTATTCTTAAAGTAGTTCAACTTGAAGAACTACTCGAAGTACGACATTCGGTATTTATTGTTGGTATAGCTGGATCGGGAAAAACACAAGTGTGGAAGACTCTTTTTCGAACATACCAAAACATCAAACGGAAACCTATATTTAATGATTTGAATCCTAAAGCCGTTACTAATGACGAACTTTTTGGCATAATTAATCCTGCAACGCGCGAATGGAAGGATGGTTTGTTTTCTGTAATCATGAGGGAGCAAGCTAGTCTAGGAGGAGAAAATCCAAAATGGATTATACTAGACGGGGACATTGATCCCATGTGGATTGAATCTCTTAATACTGTAATGGATGACAATAAAATATTAACATTAGCTAGCAATGAAAGGATTGCTTTGACACCATCAATGAGATTGATCTTCGAAATTTCAAATTTAAGAACAGCCACACCTGCTACAGTCTCCCGAGCAGGAATACTTTACATCAATCCTCAAGATCTGGGCTGGAATCCTTATGTAACAAGTTGGATCGAAACAAGATCCATGTCAAATGAGAAGTCCAATTTAGTAGTTTTATTTGATAAATATATACCTCAGTGCCTCGACACGCTGCGAACAAGATTTAAGAAAATAACTCCAATCGCGGATATGGCGCATGTCGAAATGTTGTGTCATTTATTAAGTTGCCTCCTGCAGCCAGAATTAACGGCTACTGACTTTACGAAAGATGACTACGAATTATACTTTGTATTCGCGGCCATTTGGGCATTCGGATCGGCAATGTTCCAAGACCAAACTATAGATTACCGAGTAGAATTCACCAAATGGTGGGTAAATGAGTTCAAGCAAGTAAAATTTCCGCCTCAAGGAACGGTTTTTGATTATTACATTGACCCTGAAACGAAAACTTTTGTACCTTGGAGTGAACGATTACCTAGATTCGAACTTGATCCAGACATGCCATTACAAGCAATGCTTGTGTATACTGCTGAATCCATTAGAATAAAGTATTTTCTGGACATCTTAATGACTGAAAAACATCCAGTAATGCTAGTAGGAACGGCTGGATCTGGGAAGACTGTTCTTGTTGCAGATAAATTGCAACATCTTTCTGAAAATTATGCCATTGCAAACGTACCCTTTAATTTTTACACAACATCTGAAATGTTGCAGAAAATATTGGAGAAACCTTTGGAAAAGAAAGCAGGACGAAATTACGGACCACCGAGTAATAAAACTTTAATATATTTCATTGATGATCTTAATATGCCCGAGGTTGACACATACGGCACTGTACAACCTCACACATTAATTAGACAACACTTAGATTATGGTCATTGGTATGATAGAACGAAATTAACGTTAAAAGATATACACAACTGTCAATATGTTAGTTGTATGAACCCTACGGCAGGATCGTTTACAATCAATCCCAGACTTCAAAGGCATTTTTCGGTCTTCGCTGTCAATTTTCCCAATGTGGAATCTCTAACAAGAATTTATGCATCTATTTTATCACAACATCTCGACAACGTTGAACACAGGTTAGTTGCACATGTTAATTTGTTTTAACATTTTTGTATTTATTTCAATTTATTTTTCTCCCTGTATTAATAAAATTGATAAATTATTAATATGTAATTAAATATTTCAGGTTTCCTTTAAGCGTCACTGAACTTTGTAATAACATAGTTCAGGCCTCTTTGCAATTGCATCACAGATGTTCACAAGTATTTCTTCCAACAGCTTCTAAATTTCATTACATTTTCAATTTGCGGGACTTGTCAAATTGTTTTCAAGGTCTGCTTTTTAGTGGGAACGAATGTTTACAAGCGCCGATAGATTTGATTAGATTGTGGCTTCATGAAACACATAGAGTTTACGGAGATAAGCTAGTTGAAGAAAAGGATATTGAAACCTTTTCAAAATTGCAAGTGGACATAATGAAAAAAAATTTTGAGGAAATTGATGAAGGAGCCGTATTAGAAAAGCCAAACATTTATTGTCATTTTGCAGGTTAAATATTATGCACATTTCTTTTATATTTTTTGTACCATAAATAATGTTTTTTGAATAAATGATATTAATTTCAGTAAATGTGTAAATTTTGTAATAATGTAAATCTTTTTTTTATCGGTACATATATATAGATAGTAAAAAATAAAAAGAACATATAATAATGTAATTTAAAAAAAAGTAAAAAAAATGACAAGGCTTAGAATACAAAGTTAAATGAAGTTGTTTGATATTTTCTACAATATTATTAAATTTAGACTTAAATATTCAACTATCTCTGATCAATATTTATAAATTAAATTAATGATGTACATCATTTTAATTATCAAGGTGGAATTGGAGAACCGAAGTATATACCTGCTAAAGACTGGTCAAGTTTACATCGATTGTTAACTGAAGCACTTGTCAGTTATAACGACTTAGTGGCTGCGATGAATTTGGTATTATTTGAAGACGCCATGATGCATATATGTCGTGTTAATAGGATTCTCGAATCGCCTCGAGGAAGTGCTTTGTTGGTAGGGGTGGGAGGCTCTGGAAAGCAGAGTCTTTCTCGTTTAGCGGCATTTATAAGCTCTCTAGAAGTATCTCAAATTCAATTACGTAAAGGTTACGGAGTTGTAGACCTTAAATTGGAACTTGCTTCTTTATATTTAAAATCGGGCCTTAAAAACATAGGAATTATGTTTTTAATGACGGACGCCCAAGTGCCTAATGAGCAATTTTTAGTTCTCATAAATGATATGTTAGCTTCTGGGGAAGTTCCGGACTTATTTCCAGAGGATGAAGTGGAAAACATTATAGCAGGTTTGTTTCCTCAGTACACGTAAGAATGTAATTTTTAATACATAGTAAAATTAAAACATATATGTTTTTTCTTAATTCATATATGGCCATATGCGTTTATTCATAATTATATTTTGATAATATAATCAAATCCTATCGAATTTTCCTTAGGTGTACGTAATGAAGTTAAAGGAGCAGGGATATTAGACACAAGGGAAAACTGTTGGAAATTTTTCATTGACCGAGTACGTCGTCAACTTCGAATTGTTTTGTGCTTTTCTCCTGTTGGATCGACGTTAAGAGTCAGATCCCGCAAATTTCCAGCCATTATTAATTGTACGGCTATAAATTGGTTTCACGAATGGCCACAGGAAGCACTAATATCGGTATCAAAGAGATTTTTACAAGCCTTGAATGAATTGCCAGAGGGTTACAGGTAATTAAATCTCTATATTACGTGATTTACGTGAAATGTACTTCCAGATCAATTTCGTTCCGAATATCTAGTTCTTTTAGAATAAACATGGAAAAAATGTTTCGTAGCTACTAGTATACATATACTTAACATATTTTATTGATTATTGACATAAATAATTTTAGGGAGTCAGTTTCCAAGTTTCTGGCCCATGCCCATACAAGTGTTAATTTAGCAAGTCGTCAGTATTTAGCGAGTGAACGACGTTACAATTATACGACTCCAAAATCTTATTTGGAACAAATTAGTTTATATATAAAATTGTTAAAAACTAAATCACAAGAATTACAAGGGCGAGTTATACGATTAGAAAATGGTTTATCAAAGTTGAAGTGTACCGCTGTGCAAGTGGATCAATTAAAAGAAAAATTAGCAGTTCAAGAGGTGGAATTGCAACAAAAGAACGAAGCGGCTGATGCATTAATAGCAATAGTTGGTGTTGAAACCGAAAAAGTCCAGAAAGAAAAAGCCTTAGGTAAATTTTCTTTTTCAATCTTTTAATTGTTATTTATTATCTTTCAGAATTTGTGACGTGTAATACACTGAAAATAATTATTTACAATTTCCTGTTATTTAAGTATATTTGTATACTTATATCCAGTGTAGATATAGTGAATATTTATGATAGATGTACAAATCCTATTTTCAAATATAAATTCTCGGAGATATAAGTATACTTGTGGACAATCTAAGCATAAGATTTGAGTAAATTTCATATTTTGCTATTTGTTTGCGATTAGACAAAGTAATATTTTCATTAGTATATTTAATATATTTTACAAAGAATAATTTTAATATTGTAAATATTTAAATTTATTCAATTTTATGTAAGCTTTTTCGATTTATGTCATTTTATCTAAGATACTTTCTGAGGGTTCATGACTCCTTGTCAGGCATATTACAACTTGACATTAGTGCACGACGGGTTGCTCATTGAAGGCGATACATAATATATATACATTTTATATATTATGTTCTTTTGTTCATACTAAGTTTTATACCAGGCGAGTTTATATTAATATCAGTATTAATATATGAATATATTTACAATATTTTAGACTTGATATATATATATATATACATATAGAATACTAAAACTTCAGATATATTGTAGTATTTTGATACGATCACATGTTTTATTTTTATTATGGTTCGTTTATCATTAATATTTAATATAATTTTTTTATAATAAAATTATCCGTAAATTTAATAAGTACATTTCTTTTTAGGATTTTTACTTATTATAATTAAATTAGATAATATAATTGAGGGATCAAAAAATTCCATTTCAGTTCAAAACATCGAGGTCTAGTAATGCATTGATTTTTATATTAACAGCTGATGAAGAAGAATCAAAGGTGGCTATAATAGCGGAGGAAGTGTTAAAAAAGCAAAAAGATTGCGAGATGGACCTGATGAAGGCTGAGCCAGCTTTGTTGGCTGCACAAGAGGCTTTGAACACATTGAATAAAGCTAATCTTACGGAACTAAAGTCTTTTGGATCTCCACCTGGAGTTGTAACAAATGTTACTGCCGCAGTCATGGTACTTCTCGCACCGAATGGCAAAGTGCCAAAAGATAGAAGCTGGAAAGCGGCGAAGGTAATTATAAAAATCATATAAAATTAGAAACGAAAGACTACGACTGAGAAAAAAAAATAGTTTTTATTAATCTTTGGTTGATTCGTTTAAATGCCGTAGCTCACATACGAGACCCGATTATAAAAACGAGGCTGAAGAATGAAACGTTTACAAAATACTAAATGTAAACAAACTTCATTTTTGTTTTATTTTTAAATACAAGAAGGATTGCTTAAGAAATAACGATAAAAACAATTACAAACATTGTTATTGTATTTATTTTGTTAATTTGTCCTGTGATATGTTGTCAGACAATTTTCTTTTACATTTGTAATTAAAAAAAACGTTTTATACTTCAGTTCCATACTAGAAAAATAAAAATTGTATTAAATTTAAATTAACACTTGCTCATTTTTGTTAATAACGTAAAATTTATACCGTGTTGAAGATTATGATGGCCAAAGTTGACACTTTCCTCGACGCACTGATTAATTACGACAAAGAAAATATTCATCCTGAAATCATCAAAGCTATACAGCCATATTTAAAGGATTCCGAGTTTGAACCTGAATTCGTAAAGTCTAAATCCGCTGCAGCCGCTGGGTTATGTGCTTGGGTAATAAACATTATAAAGTTTTACGAAGTTTTCTGCGATGTGGAGCCAAAACGTAAAGCCTTACTTCAAGCGAATGCGGAATTAGCTGCCGCCCAAGATAAGCTCAGTATAATTAAACGGAAAGTTGCTGTAAGTTTTAATTTATTTACCTAAATATCAAATTCATTGTTATATTCTCTTATTTTTACAGTCACTTAACTGTAATCAATACTTGTTATTATCTTGTTCTTAAGAAGTATATTTGAGATGGAACTGAAGAACGAACCGTTCTTTTTCTAAATTTTGCAAGATCAAATGTATTAATAAGTTTGTTTAATATTTAAGTCACTGGAGGAACAATTAGCTAAACTTACAGCGGATTTTGAAAAAGCAACATCAGAAAAACTGAAATGTCAACAAGAAGCTGATGCTACTAATGCAACTATAGCTCTGGCTAATAGATTAGTTGGTGGTTTGGCATCTGAAAATATTCGATGGGCAGATTCTGTAGCTAGGTAATTTTTATTTAATGAATATACATTTAATAAAATTTACCAAATTCATACATGGCCATATGTTTTTTCTTATTCCATGTATGATCATATATTAAAATCAATTATTACCATATATCAATCATATATGGCTATGTATGGCCATATATGAATTAAGAAAAAACATATATGTCTATATATGTTTCAGTTTTACTAAAGAAGTGCTTTTGATTAATCGCATTATGTGTTAAACATTTTACATCATATTTCAATTACATTACAAGTGAAGTTTTATAATTAACTTTCTGTTTTTAGTTATATGTTACAAGCATCCACTTTGCCAGGGGATGTACTACTCGTTACAGCTTTTATTTCATACGTCGGGTGTTTCACTAAACAATATCGTATAGATCTTTTAAATAAGGCATGGCTACCGTATATACGAAATTTGGAGCCGGTTGTTCCCATAACGGAAGGTCTTGATCCCTTGACACTTTTGACCGACGATACCCAAATAGCTAAGTGGAACAATGAAGGATTGCCAAATGATAGAATGTCCACAGAAAATGCCACAATTTTATCTAATTCCGACAGATGGCCTCTTATGATTGATCCGCAAGTAAATACCTTTATTCCAAATAAAATATAGTATGTTTTGCACAAAGGATTGAACAATAGCGATCATAGATGAGTGTGAGGTTGGCAGCAGAAGGCAACTATATTCATACGAGTCTTTAATCGCCGTTACGCCCTTGGTGCATATATATTACTTTTTGTAACAAGTGTAATGAGAGTGCTCTATTTCCGTTCTATTTAGAAAAAGAAAACCGATTGATTTTAGACGCGAACGGAAACTAGTCGTTTTCCGCCCTCGTCTATAATCAACCAGTTTCTGTCTTCCAAATAAGACCGAAACAGGGCAGTTTGTGTGCATGTGTTACCAAAAAATAATTATTTTTATACCCATTTATTAACGCTTACGCCAATTTAGCTTCAAGGAATTAAATGGATTAAGCAAAAGTACGGCGATGACTTAAAAGTAATCCGATTAGGGCAACGTGGTTATTTGGAAGTAATTGAACAATCCTTGGCCCAAGGAGCCACGGTGTTATTAGAAAATATAGGCGAAACAGTTGATCCTGTTCTGGATTCTTTGATGGGAAGAAATTTGATTAAAAAAGGAAAGGCTATAAAGATTGGTGACAAAGAAGTGGAGTACAATTCCAACTTTCGCCTACTGCTTCATACGAAATTAGCAAATCCACATTATAAGCCTGAAATGCAAGCTCAGACGACGCTAATCAACTTTACAGTAACAAGAGATGGTTTAGAAGATCAGTTATTGGCTGAAGTTGTAAAAGCTGAAAGACCGGATCTCGAGGAACTTAAAGCGGAACTTACGCGACAACAAAACGATTTTAAAATCACTTTAAACAGTTTAGAAGATTCACTTTTGTCCAGGTAAGCAATAAACATTATGTAAATTCATACTGATATAAATTCACTTAAGCTGATTTCATTTATGTAATATTCAAATGCATAATACGTACACTGAGAAGAAAATTATTAAAAAATTGTAATCATTCTTTCTAATTTGAGGACATAATGGACAATGCTACAGAAAGTACAATAAGAAAAGTTATACAACGAGCTTATAAATTTGTAAGAATAAAATAAAGAAACATAATATTTACATCTTTTATAAATATATTATTTAATTTTTGATTGTATTATTTGTACCATTGTCCGTTATGTTTTGAAATTACAAAAAAGATTACAATTTTTTCAAATATGTTTTCTCAGTATAACAAAAATAAAAGTAAACAAGAAGATAAAAAGTATAATAAACACACCTACGATATAATCGTAGGAGTTGGATTACTACTAAGGAAAGCTGTAGAAATCATGAATAATAGTATAAAATGTATTAGCTTGGTATTACAATTTATAATATCATTTCAGAATTTTTCTACATTACATGCTAACTTTAATGTATTTTTGATATTGATCGATGTGAATGCAAGCATAATATGGAATATTCCATTGGTTAAATGAGGCGTCCGTGATAATAATTTGCTTCCCGGAAAGAATCTTCTTAAATCTCTCTAAAAACAATTTAATATATTAAAAATTTGCAAAAAAATTGAAATAATGTACATGCAAAGAAAAGATAGAAATCAAAACGATTAATATTATTAGTAAACTGATCATATACTTGAAAAAGTTGAAAAATAACTACCTTAATTTAGTAAAAAGTATAAGCAGAAATAAGTTAGAATAAAAATTACTATACTGTACAACGGTGACGTAAAACATACGTATGTAAGATACTGAAAAGCGAAACGTTTTAAAAATACAAAATGTAAACAGATTTTTTTGTTTTGTATTTACATTCATCAGTGTTAATATAAACTGTAGTAAGTTTTGTTGCTACAGTTTTCTGCGTATATCAGCATTTTGACATATATTTTCGGCCTTCAAATAACAATTGTCAACAAACTGATATGTTTTTCTAACTTATAACAGTAATTTTTCAAACATATGATTAGTTTACAATGATCGTAATTTTATTAAATCTTTTCTTCTCGTGTAAAAATCTCAATATAGAATAATGTTAACTAAAGTTCCTACGTATATAATAGTATAACATGGAATGGATATCATACAACTTTTAAAATATATTTATGGCAAAAATAGTCGTGACTGTCCTACAGTTTACATTTGCTCCAATTGTATTGCCAATTGTGACACCGACTCATATTACAACCTAGACAAGTCTAATTCCATTAACTAAGTAAATTGTTTAGCATCAAGTCAAGTTACAATCTTCCTTTTAGCGTTGAAAGATATTCCTAAGAATATGTGTACCAATTTTTATTATTAACCATATCAACACATAATATTCGTAGAATATCCTACGAATATTATATAACATTAAATAAAATATTATGTGCCGACAATGAATAATTACTTTATTTTACAATTGACAGATTGTCTTCGGCGGATAGCAACGTACTGGGCGATACTGCACTGGTGGAAAACTTAGAGACAACCAAACGAACGGCCGCAGAAATTGAAAGTAAAGTTAACGAAGCTCGTGGAACGAGTCGTGAAATAGACGCGGCGCGCGAATTGTATCGACCAGCGGCGGCAAGGGCCTCCTTGCTGTACTTCATTCTCAACGATTTGAATACGATAAATCCCATCTATCAATTCTCCTTAAAAGCTTTTAGCGTCGTTTTCCAAAAAGCAATCTTCCGGGCCAATCCCGCCAGCGACGTTGCCGCCCGCGTAATAAATCTGATCGAATGCATCACTTATTCGGTCTTTATGTACACTACGCGGGGTTTGTTTGAGTGTGACAAGCTTATTTTTACATGCCAAATGACTTTCCAGATTTTATTGGCTCGCAAGGAAATATCCGTTACGGAATTAGACTTTTTATTGCGCTTCCCTGTCACTCCGCACGTTACCTCACCTGTCGACTTTCTCACAAATACCAATTGGGGCGGGGTTAGAAGTCTCGCTTCCAGGGACGAATTTCGGCAAGTAGAAAAGAGAATATTTCATGTCCCATATAAAATTAAATCCCTTCCCTTAACTTCGTCGGGAATTATTCCGAATCTTTTTGTTGGAATTTTTTTTAATGGATTTGCTTCTCGATTCGTTTGTATGTAATTTTCTAAATGTTTCCACTTTACAGGAACTTGGATCGAGACATCGAAAGTTCTGCGAAACGATGGAAAAAATTCGTCGAATGTGAATGTCCTGAAAGGGAGAAATTCCCGCAAGAATGGAAAAACAAAACGGCATTACAGAGACTGTGCATGCTGCGAGCATTAAGACCAGATCGAATGACGTATGCTATTGTTGCTTTTATTGAAGAAAAACTTGGATCTCGTTACACGGAAAGTCGTACGGTTGAATTTGCGAAATCATTCGAAGAGACAAGCCCGTCGACTCCTATATTTTTTATATTGTCACCTGGCGTTAACCCGTTAAAAGTATTGTCACAAAATGCTTTAAGTAGGCTTGTTAATGAACGTGTTCGAACATATTCGAACATTAATATCTACTGTTCGTACATTTTTGAACAGTTCAGAGTTCGAACAGTTTAGATCTGTAGCAAAAATGAAACATATGTTTTAACGATTTAACATAAGAAAATAAAGCATTCATATATGGACATGTATGATAAAGGAAAGAAAAAATTATAAAAAATAATTAATGTATTAAAGGATCTCTTTCTACTGTTTGAACATCTGAACTGTTCGAACATCTGAACTTCTGACAAATGTTCGAGTAGTAGAACTTCTGAACTGTTCGAACAATTGACAGGCCTAACATTAAGTTATATTATATAAGGCACAATTGTAAAATTAAAGTGAATCGTTTACAGGATGTTGAAGATTTGGGACGTCGCTTGGGTTTTACAACTGCTGATCGAAATTTCCATAATGTTTCTCTGGGTCAAGGACAAGAGACTGTAGCTGAGCAAGCAATGGATATTGCATCAAAGGAGGGTCACTGGGTGGTACTGCAAAACATACATTTGGTTAAGAAATGGTTGCCGGCGTTAGAAAAAAAGTTGGAAATTGCAGCAGACGGCTCGAATTGTGACTACAGAGTTTTTATGAGCGCTGAACCCGCGAGCACAGCAGCGGGGCATATTATTCCTCAGGTTTGTATAAATTTATGTTACTATAAGTAGATTTTTGAAAATAGATTTTTCAAAATATTGCACGATCGTAAATTAAAAAAAATTTCAGGGCATTTTGGAATCTTCGATAAAGATAACAAATGAGCCACCAACTGGGATGCAAGCGAACCTGCACAAAGCTTTGGACAACTTTACTCAAGAAACTCTTGAGATGTGCAGTAAAGAAGCTGAATTTAAAGCGATCTTATTCTCATTGTGTTATTTTCATGCTGTGGTTGCCGAGCGTCGCAAATTTGGTCCACAGGGATGGAACAAAATTTATCCATTTAATGTGGGAGACTTGAACATCAGCGTCAGCGTGCTTTATAATTATTTGGAGGCCAGTCCAAAGATACCTTGGGAAGATTTGAGATATTTATTTGGAGAAATCATGTATGGGGGTCATATTACAGACGACTGGGATAGACGCCTTTGTGTTTCCTATTTAGAAGAACTTATGCAGCCAGATTTGGTCGACGGGGAATTACAACTTGCACCAGGTACACCGAGAAAAAAGAATAGCAATATGAATTATATGCATTATATAAGAAAAAAGAAAATATTTCCCTAAGAACATTTTTCCAAATTTTCATCGTAATGTTTGTGCGAACAATAAATAAAAATTACAAATTAAAATAATACACAATATTTAATTTAAGTCATAAATCATTAAATATAATGCAATTTTTTTAGGTTTTGCAGCCCCACCGAATACCGACTTAATTGGGTATCATGCATACATTGATGAATCTATGCCTGCTGAATCACCATATTTATATGGTTTACATCCAAATGCAGAAATAGGCTTTTTAACGACTACTTCTGAAAATTTATTTAAAACAGTTTTTGAAATGCAACCTCGAGATGTTGGTTCGTCTGGAGGTCAAACTGTTACAAGAGAAGATAAAGTAATTAAACAACAATTAATTTTCATTTTTGGTGAAACCTTATTAAAAGTATTTTCATTTTTAAAACTTGCACAAATTTTAATGAATATAAAAATTAAGAATTCTCTAGTAATTATTGTTCTAAACATATTACATTCAATTCTGTATATTTGATGCTGTAAATTCGTGGTACCCATTGTTACACTTTTACAATAGAATTTTTTCACTGCAATTTTTTTGAACATTGTTAAAGCGTAGCGAGAAATCTTAGCAATGAATTTTTAGTACCTTTACAATAACAAAGAAATAAGGTTTTTCCAAGCGTAAGTGTAGTAAAATTGATATACGCCTCAAAGGAAAAGAATGTAGTGTAATGAAATGATGGTAGGTGAAGCAAGTTCTAGACGAGATAATGGAAAAATTACCCGAGGAGTTCAATATGGTGGAAATAATGGGAAAAGTGGAAGAGCGAACACCGTACGTTATTGTAGCATTTCAAGAATGTGAAAGAATGAATTACTTAACGGGTGAAATTAAACGATCGTTGCGAGAGCTGGATTTAGGATTGAAAGGGGAATTAACTATAACTTCCGACATGGAAGACTTGGAGAATGCACTGTTTCTTGATCAAGTGCCACCTGTTTGGTCGCAAAGAGCTTATCCATCATTACTAGGATTGACTGGTTGGTTTGTTGATTTGTTATTAAGACTGAGAGAACTCGAAACCTGGTCAACAGATTTTGTGGTGAGATTAATAAGCATTTATTTGTTTCTTAATCTTTATAATAACTTTTATATAATATTTTTACTTTTACATATTTTCCTTAAGAAAATTTTATTTAACCATTCCTTGTCTTGTAAAATAATGCATCAAGGCAATTTTGGTTCAAAATGCAGTTTGAATAGTAATATTTTTAATATTAATTTATAGTTGCCGGCTTCGGTCTGGTTAGCTGGATTCTTTAATCCTCAATCTCTTTTAACGGCCATAATGCAATCAACTGCCCGAAGATATGAATTACCATTGGATAAAATGTGTTTGCAGTGTGATGTAACGAAGAAGAATAAAGAAGAATTCACGTGAGATTTTACTACACGATATTAATGAAACATTTGCGAAAGATTGATGAAACTAAAAATTTAATATAGAGTTTTGAATTTAAGATATTTACTTAAATTTATAATATATTACAGATCGGCTCCTAGGGAAGGAGCTTACGTACATGGCATCTTTATGGAAGGTGCTAGATGGGATATTCAAGCTGGAATCATTGTTGATTCACGACCCAAAGAACTGTTTCCGTCGATGCCCGTTATAAATATTCGAGCAATAACTCAAGATAAGCAAGATTTAAGGAATATGTACGAGTGTCCCGTTTACAAAACTCGTACCAGAGGACCAACTTACGTTTGGACCTTTAACTTAAAAACCAAAGATAAACCAGCAAAATGGACGTTAGCTGGTGTAGCGTTATTACTTCAGATATAATAAAAATAACGAATGCGAGTGTTTACATTTTACAAATGTTCATTCTAAGACTTGCAGTTTTCTTAACCGTAGCAAATTTATCTTTTACAAGAAATTGTTATCGAACTAAAAAAGAAAATTTATTTATAAATAAGAAATTTATATTTATTTTATCCTAGAAGAAATTATTCAAAGTTTGTAATATGTACATATTCCAACATTTTTGAGTCCTTCATTAGCTACTTTTAATCTGTACACCTTTGTGAGTATTACTATTATGCGCTTGAAACTGTTTTGAAATTGACTTCTTTCTGAATGCTACAGTACAAAAATAGTTCTATCTGAGCATTACAATGGAAAAGAAATTGCATAATAATAAATATTATTGTAAAACTCTTCAATTTCTGAAAGATGAAAAGAAGATGTATAATAGTATGTTCAACGTTTATTCTGTAAATTTAAAAAATTTGTTAATAAAATTTATTTATTAATTAACAAATAACAGCTTGGTTTATTTAAACCAGAAATATTCAAATATTATTAAATATAAATGAACTTATTAATAAATTATCTCTTTTATCACGAAAGTTAATTTTTATTTAAACGGCATTTATATAATTAATTAATTTTCTTGATTCACGTTTCCCGATTCGTGTTCTCAAATTTATATTCATTTAATTATCAAAGTTACATAGTTATTGTAGCTTCTAAGAACGCATGAATTATAAAGTATCGTAATATTTTCTTTTACCGGTAGATAAACTACATCTGGGTCAGAAATGTAATAATTTATCCTTGATGACAGATAAATGCATCGCGCGTAATTTGCATAATCAAATCCATTGATAATTTTATATCCAAACATATTTTTCGCGATAGCTTTATCTTTCATTGCTGCAGTGTAGTGGAATGTACTATGCAAAACAACGAAAATATACAATATACTATTTTAATTGTGTAAATTGCATTGAAATTGAAAAAAAAATATATATAGTCATAATAACTTGTGAAATATTGAATATTTTTATCTATTATTCGATGACAAATTATCGTTTGACATATTTCTGCAGTTAATACATATTTCTTTGTATATATAATACTGAAAAGAAAAGAGAGAGAAAAAACTCGGAGTAGCCTTGATAAAACTGCGTAAAATTGCTCGTCATCAAAACTGTATTTATAATAATTTTATATGCAATAGCTACAATATAGGACTAACGAACAAGCGACACTGTTATCGTTCCATTGATAGCTGGCATTAGACGCAAGTTACGTAAAACTTAGGGTCAATGCATCCACTGGTTTTATGCGATTGCACGCTGGCACGCTATGAATAGCGTAACGTTAAATACCGAAGTCTATGAATCATACTTGACGCAGTTTATTTTCAAAAGACACACGATGGTGACAAAGTGTGTTTTCTTCACATTTACTAATTTGCGGTGTGTTATCATTTAAAGATCGATTTTATGAAATAATATAAATAAATGAATTCTATATCAAGTGTCCATGGTAAAAATATTTTTCTTTAAAGTTTTTTAAATTTTTTGTTTAGAATGCTGACAAGTAAACAATTGTAAGGCTTTCCGAAAAAATGAATTTTCCAAAATTCGTTTAATAAATCTCATATGTCAACCATATATGACCATATGCGGCATATATGTTTCATTTTTATTATAGAAGTATTCATACTTTACAAAAAAAAAAAAAAAAAAAA
>JABFPN010000933.1:0-35893 GCA_022817305.1 Leptoteleia sp. ZL-2020
ATTAAATTATATTCTCCCATATCTGAAAAATGGTCTGAATCTTTTGTCAAGAATTAAATCAACATTTTTAAAATAATATTTACAAAAACACTAACTCCGTGGCAGCAGGCTTACAGCATCACCTTAAATTTAAATTTTAACTGAAAATATTTATATACTTAATTGCATGAAATATGACATTTAAATTAAATACACTTACAAAGCTCGTTTATAGTATGTATAAAAGTCCATTTTGAACTGCATTATATTTGTTACAAATAAGTGATAAAATTAAAATATAATGAAAAGTGAATAATAGTTATAAACATATTTAAATAAATAATATTCAAAATATCAAGTCCAATAAATTGACAACAGTGGCAATACTGAAATAATAAAGATTCTATTGTTAAGATTGGACCTTAGCCAATCAATTCTTCGTAATTGAATTATACAGTACTTGCTGATAGAATGATTAGCTGATAAAAAAACAGTACGATGTGGTACTTTGCATATCATAGTTGGAAAAACAATCTATTTCTTATAATTTTCTACGCAATGAAAAACCGCATTGTATGTAATCTTCATGCGAGATTAAAGGTTGACATTACAAAGGTAAACTTAATTACAATTTGGAAAATTTTTAATTTCTATAAATTCATTCTGCGCATAAAATTACTCAAATAAAATAAGCATTGATTTGATTAATTTTTTCGATTATGTAATTCTTTTTTATTTCAATATGCAGAAAAAGATATCGCGTAACTTGAGTTAATGGTAAACTGTACGTTTCTGAATTTTTTGTAAAAATAAAAAGATTGTAAACACTGAGGTTTTTATGGAAAATATTAGGCTGAGATAAATGTAATAGCAGTTACTATATTTTATAATAACACGAGGATTATGTGTGCATTTATAATATTCCTTATAATACGATATAATGTTAAAAAATACACGGGAAAAAATACGCCATAGGGTTCACAGCAAAATGGCATTGATTCAACATAGACAAAATATGTAAGGTCAACACGGTGTATTGCGTTGGCCTAACAGCGCGCCTTCTTTTTTTACCGAAATTATATGACTGTTTTACCGACAGAGCACGGTTCACTCTATTCACAGCATAATTGTTACTAGTTCACCATGTAGGATCAACAGCGTATGGCCAACATTGTCTAGCAATGTTATTCCTATGCCGTTATTTTTTCCCGTGTATAAAAAAATTTTATCAAAGATTAGAACTCATTACTTCAGAGTCCTCTGACTATGTTATGAAAAGACAAGTTCTATTGCTTTATAAGGACATTTCTCCCTAATGTTTTTAATATCATATTTTAAGCAATATTATAATACTGTAATCCTTAACGAGTGACCAATAAATTTTGCTGTAATTAGTAATAAAATTTAAGATCAATGAACGAAAGTATAAATTGCATTATGATAAATTCTTACATTTTTCGTAGAATACTAAAATGTTTTTGCTCAAATTAAAAGCTTATATAGTTGTACAAAGATTGTACTTCCAAAATAGTATATTTTGCACCAAGGGAGATGAAATGATAAATCCCGTTTCCCGAGCAAAGTTTACAAGTCGAGCCGCAGGCGAGGTTTGTAATTGCGAGGGATAGGGATTTCTCATCATCTCCCATGGTGCAAACGATATTTTTCGTCATGAATGAACGGAAAATGCCATTTTTCGAAAACTCCCTAGGGAGTAAAATGGCGTTTTACGTTCATGTATGACGAAAAATATATTATATACAAAACGTGAGTATATTTAATGTACAAAATGTAAATTACATCTCATTGTGGCAATAAAGTATCCGGACATTTTTATTTAAATTACCCACTCTGTTATGTTTTAAAAATTGTTAAATTAGTAGGTTTGTAGAACTATCTTTCATTATAATGTCAACTTTTAAACGTCACGTGTCAACCAGTTTGCTTTCAGCAGCTGTCTGAAAGCAAATATGTGTTACGATTTTACAATAAATTAAAGCATCCAACGAAGAGAACGTAAACAATTTTGTGTTTCTAATGGAATTTTGTTTACAGAATTGTTGTCAATATTAGAAAAAGCTTATGATGAATTAATTATATCAAAAACACAAGTCTATGATTGGTACAAAGTCTTTAAGCATTGGCGGAAGTCCATCGAAGATTTGCCTCATTATGCAATGCTTTTATGAAATATATCATAATTGGAGATGAAACATGGACCTTCCAGTATAATACGGAAACAAGCTAAAAATCATCGGAATGGAAGGATAAAAATGAACCGAAAATAAACAAACTAACAACAACAAAGTTGCTCCAAAATCGAAATGATGCTCATTGTTTTTTTTCCAAATATTCCTCGTATAGTTTATTATCAATGTAATCATATGGACCTAGGGTTTATAATTAATGTTATACGGCTGTATCCATCAAAAACGATCAGAATTATGGACAAACGATTGGTTTCGCACGACGATAATGCGCCATCGTACAAAGCCACAAATGTGACCGAATATGAGATCAAAAACGCTATAAGTACCATCGATCGACCACCATATTTACCGGAGCACCTCGTGATTTTTTCCTTTTCCCAAAACTAAATTTGCCGCTCCGTAAAACCCGTTTTAAAACCATTGAGGACATAAAACATAATTCGTGGAACGAGCTAAAGGTCATATCAGAAAGCGTCTATCAAAGTTGTTTTGTGGAATAAAAAAAAACGCTGTCACATGTGTAACGCATCCAATGATGATTACTTTGAACAAAAAAAATATTTAAATTTTTTCATTTACGTTTCATTTATAATTTCAGGATACATTACTGTCACAATATAGGTAGTTGTAAGCATTAAAATAAAACTTGTGTAATTTTATGAACGCTAATTTCTCTATAATAAGCTATAAATAATGAAAAATGACAATAATTACATTTATAAGCTAATAATAAACGGGGGAATAAATATGAGATGTAGCAATGGGTGATAAATTTTCTTAAAGTGATGCATGTTTAAACTGTTCTACTATTGAAATTTAATTTTCTTTTTAATAAAGTTCATTTATTAAGCTTTATATGTGCCTTAGTAGAAAGTCAGTATTCTCATTTAATGAATTTATTAACTCAGCTGACTGCTGTAACCAGTGCAAAATCAATATATTTGGAAATTTAATGTATTTGAAAAATGAAAAATTCGTCTACTTTCGATGGAACGCAGTTTTACACTCAGAAAAAGTGATTTATAGTAATCGAAGTTGATTTTATTGACTAATAAATTCTAACATTATTGTAGTCACCTGGAAAATGATGACATGATCAGGAATTTAATTTTGAATGAATAACTCTTTATAACAATTACCTATGTTAAAGTTATTGTTTATAAATTTTAAATGGTAAAAATTGTATTATATACAATGTTCGTAATATCATAGTCATATTAATCAATTGACATACAATTTACAGAAAGAAAATATTCAATAGCCTTAAAGAGTGCTTTTTTCAGACTATTACCTTACTTTATGTAGCTTCTTTGTAAACATAAATAAATGTATCTACAAACCACAAAACAAGATGCCTAGTTAAAAGAAAATAAATCCTTGAATAACTAGACTGGTTCTTAAACTATACAAATTATTAAAACAAGTGTCAATGTTCAATCCAAATGGCATTTTTATTCATTCAAAGATACAAATGATTTTGATATTCAGATTTACAGAATAAAGTTACAAAAATGGTAAGAAGAGATGCACTATGAAAAATTCTATAGTAAATTTTGTCAATTATTTTTTTCTTTATCTTCTTCTCCTTATTTCCACACGTATAACAATCTTAACAAGACATAACAAGTTAACAAATCTTGTAACACATTATTTTAATTAAATATTAACATCGAACTTCGATTTGTAAAAGCAGTTACATAAATATACAAGTGTTGTATAATTACTTTCATTGCAATAAATGTTCATATTATTATGTTCAAATAACACTCTTTTAAACAAAATTAACAATTTTTACTATAAAATTTGGCTGAATGTAAAGGATTCGTTTAAATTGACAATAAAATGTTCACTCGAGAATTACACTTTTTTGCACCGCGTGTTGAATTGGCACCTCGAATTATAGCAATCAAATTGACAGTCATGATAATCCATTGTGAAGTAGAATTTGCACTCTGAGTGTCGCGCCTGTGATGAACATAAATTGTAACTACACACCTGCTTCGCAAAAGCACTCTGTCAAAATAAATGCCACGGATCGGTGGTGCTTCACTGACAGATGACGAGGATCTTGCTAACACCTGCTTTGCGAACTGACCACGAAGTCACTGAGCTTCAAAGTAGTCTGCACACAGTACTGTTGTAAGAGCGATATCCCCTCTTAAGGATACGACTGGACTTTTTATCCTCTTTCCCTCGGTTTCGTTATACAACGTTATAATCTAAAGACTACCCGTCTATTATTTCACCTGCGTAAGGTCCTATCGAAAGGGGTCTAGGCACTTATTCGCAACGCCGCTATTGCCTTTCGTATACCGCTCGTTCGCGATTGTGATTTTTCCAACCCACTTTTTGTCTTTATCGAAAGTTCAACGAATCCTTCTCATACTCCTTTCGTACGAACTTTTTTTTTTCGCAACACCGTATTACGCACTTCTCACTCCAGAAACATTAACATATTAGGACCAAATAACTTCATCAACGGACGCTCGTTTTGATCGACTTCAAATTAAACAGTGAAATTATGCAATTGTGCATTGAAAGTTCGTTAACGTGTCGAAATAATTTTATTAGTACAGAAGTAGTTTAAGAAGTTGGGATAAATGCACTTGGGAAAAATACGGCAGAAAAAAATTACTGTTTTTTACTGTGTTTCAGATGTATGTCAACCCTTGTGGAAAAGAATGCTGAAAAAACTGAAACCTTCTAAAAATTTCCAATTTTTCAGCTTTCTTTTTCACAAGGGAGTCTTTCAATAAAAGTTAATGCTTTTTAAAAGCAAAGAAGCTGATTTTTAATATTACGTTTATAAGAAAAACAGAAAATTTTCCTTTTAACTTTTACTGAAAGACGGGCATACATCTGAAACACAGTTAAAAACAGGAATTATTTCTGTCATATTTTTCTCAGAGCATCTGAATGACTTGTTAATATTTGAAGAAATGGTAATAATTTAATTAATTTTATGGGATAAATTAATCGGCTGTTGTTAACTTAAATATTTAATTGAATGTATTTTAAAGAATAACGAACGACGACGTAATACCCAAAAGTGCTTCTCTGAACTGAATGACTAGTCATTAAATTAATTTCAAAATGAAATTTACAGTTTTGGCAATCGTGAAACTTATTCCTTAAATATAATTACCGAAATGCAATGTCGTTAGTACTTTCGGTAAAGAAAAAGTGCATTTAATGAGACACATTGTAACGTGCAGTCCGAGGGGCTAAACGACGCCCAAGTTCCAATGTTTCCTTGAATTTCCTTAACGAAGACCTTGGTTATATTGTACCGAAAGTAAATTCGAAAACCTTGCAGGACCAAGTCGTATCACCTTTCTCTACGGATAACGAACTTGAGAGGTATAAATGCAAATAATTTGTTGTTTTATAGTTTCTGGTACCAAGGTTTAAGTCGATTGGCTTAAATAAAATGAAAGAACATTTCATAATCACCATAAAACTGTACCAAATTGCTCTAGCATCTATAAAATGCCAAATGCATTTTATGATCACGAATTTAAAAAGTGATACGGGCAGACGAATTTTGTGTCCTTCGATTTTAACAACAACATCGATATTCAATTTTGTCCTAATTTTATCTTAATTTCATACCTTGATTCGAAATGTAATTAAGTCAAAATTTGAATGTCTTATCAATGTAACCGGTACTAACAATGCACATGCTTCAGCCGGACAGTTCAATCAATGTAAACAATACGTTCGAGGTACGATGTGAAAAGCTGTTTTATCCAGTATTATTGTATACCTAAAATTCGTATAATATGTATTAAAAGTTTAAAACTTAATATATACATGTAATAATCATTGCACTCTTAAAAGTAAAAACAATACGATAATAAATATTATAGGAGCAATTAGGCCCTTTCTATTTTCCCCACTGTAAAAAATACTAGACTTTCTAATAAACACAGGACATACTCATTTTAAGAAGTACTATTTGAGTCTAGCAAATTGTTCTGAAAACCAAGTATAAGATGTTAGAAATTGAACAATAATTAGATTTCCAATATATCTTACTAGACTCGAATAGTGTTTCGTATGTGTTTCTACAAGTATATCCAGCGTTTTCTGAAAAGTCTAGTATTTTTTATAATCCTTTTATCTCAATGTAACAATTTTGTCTTACCCTGATCAGTCGAAACTGGTGATAATGATTTAAGTTCTACTACGAGAATCCTTTTCCATTTAGTTTTGGTGGCTATATCTTTTTTAGGCTTAGGCTATACCTAAGCTGGTGGCCTAAAATTGAAAGATAAAATAAAATTAGTCTTTTCTTTGTTCAAACTAAATATACAGAAAAATAAGAATAATGAGATTTCACAAGTAAAAGATATATGTTACTGATAATATTTCTCAAATATTAGAGTTATTGTTGCAATTATTGTGTGAGTAACAAGTTTGAATTTATTGCAAAATTCTTTTCATACTTTCATTTGTGGTCACATTGAGTAGTTTAATTTTCGCAAGTAATAAAAAACGTAATGTATTTAGTACGTACTTTATACATGCGTTATTATGTTCACTTGCATTATTAAATAATTGGTCTTTCTTCAATGCACCTGTTATTTCACCAGCGTGACTAATTTCCACAGCTTTGTTTGTATGTACATATACACATATATATTTTAAATAGATAAGTAAACTAAGAAGAGAAAAGGGTTGATATTATTCTATAAAATTATAATTAAATACAATAAAATAATAAAATTTAAAAATTATAATTTGTAGGATTTCGGCAGTCTTATTATTTTATAGAATATTATTATTATGATAAATATTATACAAGGATAAAGTAAAATAACTTCGTTCTCTAAAAATAAATTGATTCGTTCTATATTACGTTACTTTTCTTAGATTTGATTTACTAAGATTCCATATTAAGTAAAGATGTTATATTGGCAACTGCATTTTTACACCGGTTTTGAATGGTTCATTGACACAGAGAAAATTAGGTTTTATAAAGAAAAAAAAAAAAGAAAAAACATGTAAGAAACTTAATGGCAAACTCAACTTGACATATATGGCTTAACTTAAAATAAAATGTAGTTCTTAATAGCCAGTGGACTTTTTCGGACTGAATTAAAGGCATTTTTATGAAATTTTTTTTAAGCTAAAAATAATTTCGGAAACTACGGTTTATTTAATTAAGAACACATATTCGATACATGAAATGATATATAATTTTCAAATACTATAATTGTCAATACATCGTAAGAACTTTTTTTGAAAATACTATTTTGAGGATTCTTTTAGATATTATACATCAGTAAAGTTTTTATTGTACGACATTTATTCTTTCAAGAATTGAAATTTTAAAAAATGTTTTTCTAATTGACTTATGCTAATAGTATAAAACTACACGAATAATTAAACAACTGTATTAGCTATTTGCACTTATTGAAATATTTACAAACTAAGATGACTCTTCACAGGATTTAGCATATTTAAATATTTATAAATATTCTTTGAAGTCATAACTACTGATAATTCAGTTCTTATTACTTTTGTAAATTATAGCTATAATTAATTTATTACTATGATTAAACAATAAAAATATTAATAAAATAAAAAAAATATGAAAATGATGAAATGTGCATATTAATGTTTGTAAATCTGTCAGATTACTAATACAACTATAAGTGTAAAAATTAAATTTAGTCGAGTCATCTTAGACAGGTATTTCATTTCTTCATGCACAGAAGTATTACTGCAAGTCAGCACCTTCATAAAAATAAACTATAAAAGTTTAATAGTTTTTAATTAAATTTGATAAGAACAAAGTTGTAATGTTTTAAATATGTAATAATTTAACGCTTAATTATTATAAGATCAATTCAAAAGTTTAGTAATTGCATAATTTCATAAGTAAATATTAATTAGTACAATTCAACTCCATAATCACTGATTATAATTTTCGACCATATCTGTTCCTTAGTCATCAGTACAATGGACCGTGTCTTAAGTTACACAAAAAAATTGCAAGTAAAGTTTTGACCTAAATTTAAGTAAGATATTGTCAATCATACATCATCATAGCTTTAATAATCCGGTTACACTAAAATAACGTGATTCAAACTTTTTTATTTATAAATCTGTTAAACAAAAGTATTAATATTAATTCCTTCATTATAATATTTTACTTTCTTATATTTTATTTATAATTACATGTTCAATGCATTTACATATTTTTCTAAATAAATGTTAATCGCATTAAAGAATATTTTTATTTATATTATGATTTTCGCGAACACACATTCAACGATATTTCTATCGTAACATTCGCATGGGTTATTATCAGAAATTTCGGTAACAATCATTTTGAATGGTACACGTTTTGACTCTCTACCTTTCATTAACTCGAATCAATGCCTTGAAAACCGCAGTATGCGAAAAAGAAACAAAGTTTGGAGTACACATTTATACTCTTGTATTTCATTATTTCAATTTCATAATTACTTTATTAAGGCGTTATTTCAAAGTGATGATAAAAAACTGTTACCGTAATCGTCATTATCCATGAATAATAATTTAATAAGTATTACGTAATTTAATAAACGGTTTAAATCATAATTAACACTTTAATCTCCTTTTGTGCGTATTTATTCTTTTTTGTTTAAATTTTAATATGTAATTAACGTTAACATTTTTGATGTGCAATTATAATGAAAAATACTTCTGGTAAAAATGAAATATATGTGGACGTGTAAGATCAAACATGAAAAGTCAAAAATGTGGCGAAAAATGTACACGTAGAGAAATTAACAAATAAACTAATTTGCCCGTATTAAACAGGAATAGAATCCCGAAAGACAATTTATAAATACATTTATAATAAAATATGCAAGAAACCCTAAAATAAAGTATTTATTTCATTAAATTTAAGGGAATAATTACATTATTTTATCATACATTTGTATTATATGAGAAGTATATTCCTAAATTGTTTTTTGGAATTCGACTCCTACTTATTATGGTTAATTAACTTATTCATTTTTTAAAAATTTTTAATGTTTACTTACGATTATATAGGTTTCTTGATGGACTGAAGAACGGAACGTTTTTAACTTTATTTATTAATAAAGGTGTAATATAAATACAACACGTAAAGAAAATTTGTTTTGGTTTTAAATTTAATTCCAATCACCTGCAACATGTAAATAATACACTTGTTTTATAATTACATGACTGTCCAAGTGTTGGTACACACTGTACATTTACGTTTGTTCATTTCAAAAACGTTTTGTTTTTCAGTACCTTGGTTTCTTGGATGTTCATATATGACAATATATGTAATACTTTTATTAGGGTTAATTTTAATGGATATAAAAATAAATATTTTTTAATATATATATATATATATAATCAAATAATATTTAAAAAAAGCCAAATTTCATTACAAATCCTTTCAATCACTTATTTTTTATGTATATGAGAACGCATATTACTTTTTGTTTCTGTATGAGATACCTTAAATCACTTTTTGTTTTTAACATCAATGCTTCGGCGGCGAATCCAAGGATAGCAAGAAAAGTGTATTCCTGTCGCTTTACAATCTTAAACCTTTAACAAATTATTTTCAATTTCATTTTTAGTGATATACATTAACACTTATTCACAAGGTTGTCTGGATGTTATTAAAATCAGTCGATAAAAACAGTATTTAAATCAGTTAAGGTCATTGTCCTTGCAAAGTATAAACATAAACAAAGAATTCTATTAATAGAATAAACATTGTTAAGCAACAGCGGTCATGCGCTGTTGATCCTATATGGTGAACTAATAATAAGAATTATGCTATGAAATAGTAGACCGTACTCTGTCGGTAAAATAGTCATATAATTTTGATAAAACAAAAGAAGGTGCGCTGTTAGGTCAACACCGTCAACGCAATACGCCATTGTCGTTTTCATTCTACAACTTGCTTAGTTAATAAAGGATGCATTTGAGTAAACAGAATTATCTGTCCTTTATTATCTGAGCGAGTTGTTCAAGAATGAAAACGGCAAAAGTTGATCTTTTACATATTTGTCCTATGTTAAGCCGATGCCATTTTGCAGTGAACTATACAATTTTTGTTCCCGTGTATTTTTAATGCAATTTTTATTTATGCAAAATTTAATAGACATGTATAAAATATAAAACATTCGCTATTAAGATTTTTTAAAAGCGCCTGTACTTACAAATACAATTAATAATTTATAATGACTATAAACTTTTTACATATATTGTTGAATAAGTTAATTGCGCAATATGGAACGTATTACGAAATATCTATCAAAAATATTTGTCAATAACATTAATCATGTTACAAAACCTATATTGATAATAAATTAACTAGTTCACCGTTACTAAATGCACGATTATTGTGTTAGTGATCGAAAATCTATCAATATAAGTGAACGTGATCATTAAATGCATGCTTGCCGTCGCGAGCAAATTTGTTTCACTCAATATTGCTCTGCTTTCATGTGAACCACAAAGCTTTGCCAGAGTTTAATATTTTTAATTTAACTCGTGCACAGTAGATGAAAATTCATTGAGTTTACAAAAGTAATTTAAATTGTGCCAATGAATGGAAAAATAATGTTAAAAAAGTTACGTCCATCCTACTTTATGCATTTTATTTATATCCTACTTAAAGGCGCCAATCTATTAACAGCACATTTTATTTACAAAATTATATTTCCTTATTTTCTATCAGATAAAAAATACAATCTATATTTATAATCTGAGAATTTTCTAATTTAAACTTAAGTATTTGAATACATGAAATTAAACGATTAATTACTTTGTACCCTACCGCTTCGTAAGCAGTGAAAATTTTGTTATAAAATAAGTGGATCAACTTTTGCAGAAACTCTTTTCACGATATTAATTATTTAATGCAATTAAAATTACCATTTCAAATTAAGATACCTTTAAATAATAATAAATAGTAATTAAACTTTTCATTATGTTGAGAAAAATTTCTTGTGTAAAACTACTATAATTTACAGGAAACGAACCTTATCAAGCTGGTTTATACAAGTTTTCCTATTATTTTATATTAAGAAATATATTACCAAGATAATTCTTTTTAAAAGATAAACTAAGTTGATATTTCTTAACACTTATAAGAACATGTGTGTAACTCGTTTTAACAATTTTATATAAAAAAAATACAAACTTCATATATGGATATATGTTTTTTGTTAATTCATATATAACAGCATGTGGTTGATATATGGTAATAATTGATTTCAGTACAAGGAAATTATTGAAACCATATATGGCTGGAATATTATGTGAATTATTGCTATATATTGACTATGTGTAGCCATATGTCTCTATATATGGATTAAGAAAAAACATGTCTATGCATGAATTTTGTATTTGTATTATATAACTCTTATATGAAATTGTTAACACAAAAAATTAATATTATTACGTTTATTGAAATTAAGGAACAATAACATGGTTTCTCTGATAGCAGGAAAGAGTAAGATAGTGTGACAATTCGTTATGATAAATTGTTGCGTTATTAACATGAAACTTGACGATGTAATAACTATGATGCAAAGTGAATCAAAGCGAAAGTTATCAAGTTATTGCCGTTTAATTACACGCGCGTGCACTTCCGCAACAGATTTTTCCTCTGTATTGATATTGACCTCACAATTTCTTTCTTGCCGAATAAATTTCTTAATATAAATTTCATTATTTACTAAACTATTATATTATACTACTAGTGCATCTTCAATAAACATTTTTTAAAATATTACTCATCAAATTATAAACATTTTTATTAACGTGTTTTGTAATTTTTTACTTTTTGCTCCATTCATGTTGTATTTAATGTGAAATGTGAAATCTATATTAAATGAATTTAAAGGGATAATTATTTTTTTAATTAAAATAAAAAAAAATATATATATATACTCACTACATTTGAAAAAATACTAATTTTCAATGAATTTCTTAATGAAAATTAAGTAATTTTGTATAAAATTTGCAAAAGAAACTGTATTTCTAGATTTGTACAATCGAAAGTAGCAACTTTTTCTAGAACTTAGGAAACCTGTTTTTAGCAAGCCTTTAATGGAAAACTATCATGTTATAAACGTAAAACTCTGAATTGCTTTAAATAGTATTTACACCAAATTCTTTCTATAATTCATTCGTTTAATATATTTACTATTGAATAGTTATGATTTTTAATAGTGTAGTTATTTTACACACCTCTGATAGAACTTAAATATAAATTTTAGATACCAATAAATAAACAGTTTAACAAGTTTGAAAATTTTTTAACGATATTGCAATTACAAAGATTTTGATTATTTTATTAGGAGTGCTATTATAATATACATCATTATATACAGTTATGAAAGTTTATAAACAAATCAGATAAAAAGTTGTCATAAAGTTAAATTTAAAGTTCCAAATTGAAAGTTACACGTGTTTTCATGCGTTTACTTTGTCCGTGATAGCAGACTTGATACAACACCTTAATTTTCTTTGGGAGAATAATGAGATTTTTGCGTCATTTTGGTATAACTCTTACAATAAAATTATTTTTTTGGTATTGAATAACGCGTCGCATTCGTATTTTATTACTTTTCAAGTCAGCCAACTCCGTATAGTGCCATCTAAAAGGTTCCTAAAGAACGATTCAGCAAGGCCTTGGTAAACACGAGTAGAATATCACGTTCACTTCGGTGTTATTTTTAATCAATAAACTAATCGCACGTCTGTCAAAATGATCGAAGAAACAGCGAAAGATTATTCCGCTTACGCGGATGTAAAATTACCAGATCAAGTAAGTTGATATCCTTGTTTTTTGTTTAATTGACAAGCTTCAATAATGCTAGTTCATTTGTTGTATCATGACAATCAGCTGTTTAGAAAGTATGTAGTTATTCATTTGATAAAAGCTTGCCAGTTTCAATAATAATATCGTTATGATTAATGATCAAATATTACTTTAAAAATCTAAGCGAATTGAAAAATTTGATAAAATTTCTTTGGCAGGAGTAAGCAGAACGAACCAAACTTCATTTAACGTTTATAGAATGCTTTGCTTTTTCATGTATTGTTGTTGAAAGGACAGTTTTGTTACCTGCTGAAAAAGATCCACTTTAAATTATATCTACTGGTTATCAATTACCATAGCAAATTATACATTAATTGTTTATAGCGATATCTTTGATTATAAGTAAAAAAATTAACTTAGTATACCGTAGTAAATTATATATATATTTATATAATTCTTTTTTGTATACATTGAATTATATTATGATTTCAGTTAAAACATGTACAAGAAGCCATTGATGAAATGCAAATACGTTTGGAAGAATTTGGATCACTAATTGGAATGGTAATTTTAGCATATTAAAAGAATCACTGTCATGTGTATATAAAAGTTTCCTTTTGAGAATTATTTAAATAAATTTTTATGATTTACAATTAATTCAATTAAACTTTGAAGCAAATACATATACTCTTGTATACCACAGGTTCAAATCGATGGAGCAAAATGTTCCAGTGAATTTGCTTTACTTTTTCGAGCACTTCGACCACAATTGATAAATTTGTGCAGTCGTATCGATAACCTTGAACGGTTTATCGACAGAATCAATATCGACCTAGCTACCTTGGAGTCTGACATTGAAGTAGCTGAAACAGATCTTGGTGTTCCTGAACGACGATTTGGAATGCTGAACCCCCTTTCTTTTTTTGTAATACAATTCACATAACATTTGATTATTCAAATAATATTTGTTAATCAACTTTCTTACCATTTTAATCATTTTACAGAAAAAAACACCAGAAACCACATCTTCGACTCGTACTGTGGCTGTTTATCGACCTCCAGTATTAGCGAATATGGACAACTTTTTTGAAACAAATGGCTGAAATTTAATATAACTACTTTCTATTATAAGCATTTATTTAATAGTTGTTTAATGTTAACTGTGTATGAAAGAATACAAATATTTTTTCTAAAATAAATTTCAGCAATTTTTTGTATATTAAAAATACAAATTTAATGAAAACATTCCTATTATGTAGGGTTTAAGCTCGAAGAAGATAAACAGAGATATTACTATCATTAATCCTACAAGAATTTTGTACATATATACGTATAATAAACAAATATAAAGTATTGATATTTTTAATATAATGAATTAATTCAAGTAAATTGTTAAATACTTTACAGAAAATATAAATTTTCTTTTAATTACAATTATATAAAAAGAATAGAACTATTATCATTTCAATGTGTTCTGCATTTAGTTTTAAGTGCAAAAACTTCTGCAACAAATTTAGTTTCTCAAATTGATCTTACAATTTGTATATTATGTTAAATACCTATTGTGCATGAATTGCACCTACAAAACAAAATTCATTTTAATTTAATTATCTATTCTAGCGTGAATAACTCATTACACAAGAGCAATGGGTTTGCTGAAACTGAAATCGTGATCAGTAATCATTATTCTGAGCATTATTATTATCTGTATGATATCGATGTGATAATTAAGTGAAACAAGTTGCCGTGTTTCTTACATATCTATTGAAATTTTTCATTTTCACTTCAAGTTGCATAAAAATAATGAATGTATTAATGAAGCAACCACTTTCTGATCATTATATTTCACATCAGAGACATATCGAAATCACTTACTAAAACAAATGACTGTTACATTTAGATGCAACTTTTTTATAACTTTCTGTAGCAATGGAAATTTTTGTTAACATATAAAATACATTGTAAATAAGGAAATTGCAGATATTGCATCGTTGCTCGCTTTAAATCCATGGCGAATGCAATTACTAAGTAATTCAACATCCGCGATATAATTCGAATTTAATAGCACAAAATTACAAAACTCAGAATATTTTTAAAGAATAATTTTAAACTAAAATTATTACATGTCCGAACTAATTTGTAATAGATGTTGATTTATGTGGTACTTAGATATCAAATTCATAAAATTATATATTAATGTATTATAATAAAATGTACCATAATGTATATATTATGAGATTATTAATTGCAATTTCAAAATAAAGATTCATCAAAGTAAAGAACGGATCTCTTGGATTATCTTATTACGGTCAATGGAAATTTTGGTGTCGTATCATGGCAAAAACTGTACAACCGGTCTTAGGGAAAGTTGCATTAGCAGTGGCATACCTCGTAACACACGACAGATATTCCACGCATAAAAATTATTACTGAAATGCGTAAATATTTGTTGGTTCGACATAATGCACTTGATATGAAACAGCATTTCCTGTCTCATAAACCAAACAATTACTTGTCGTATTAAAAACAAGTTTCAGATACTAATGTTGCTTTAATAATTCACGATAAAGTATTGTTACCTATCTAATAGAGAAACGTAATATTAAATTTACAACGTTTTATCAATTTGCAAGTGACCAATACGTTAAATGTGGCACTGCTTACACAATTTTATATCAATCTTATATACAAATATTGTATACAACAATATATGAAACGTATATTTACAAAATTAATTTGGTATTATAGTAAAGAATTTATTATAAAAACAACATAAATTTTG
The DNA here is from genome assembly GCA_022817305.1 of Leptoteleia sp. ZL-2020. Classification (NCBI taxonomy): domain Eukaryota; kingdom Metazoa; phylum Arthropoda; class Insecta; order Hymenoptera; family Scelionidae; genus Leptoteleia; species Leptoteleia sp. ZL-2020. Next base: position 15,785 of record JABFPN010000933.1, read on the forward strand.
TTATAACTAGTAGACATAAAAATAAAATATATAATCAAAAGTAAAAAATTAAAAAGCCTTCAAATTTTCTGCGAATGACTAAATAAATGTCAAAGTTGCACGCTGCGATCCAAATCACCAATTGCGCGAATACGCATAGTCTGATGGCATTTATGGGTGAGCAAAGATGTGTAACATATGAGGGGTAGTAGAAGGTTATTGCACGAAAAGTCATGTTTAAAAAAATGTTCTTATATATATATATATATATATAAATACAATCGTATTTCCTATACAAATATATGCATTTACTTAAATTAATTGGATGACTTGATAAACGCAAGCCAACGGTAATTTATAATTTATGATTTAGCTCTGGTAGTCGAAGACCTTTCCTATCTTTATTACAAAAGATCTTGGAATTGAATCAATAATAAAATTATCAATATTATTTAGTCCTCCTGAGTTAATTGAATATAAACATTCTTGTAATATTCATAAATTTTGTATCAGGAACATTCATCTGAAAGCAGTGATATGCAAAGCTTCAATTTCTGCGCGGGCAAATTCTTTATAGGACATGCGCAAATGTAAAATATAAGCGACTTCATTTAAATCAAAGTACCATTATTCTACGTGAGCTACTCGTAAAGTGTAAATCTAAACTTATAATCTCATCCGGAAGTGAAATCACTGAAATTAACAAACATTTAAGAATCTTTATCTTGTATGACAAACATAATTATTATTAATTATAGTGAAATATAAATTATGTGATTAATAAAATATTAACAATGTTTAGCAAACTTAAATATTTAAACGTGAAACATTTTTTCAGTTATACATGGCTGAACCAATTGAAAATCATCACTGCAAACAAAACTTGAGAACTTTTTCAATCATGGCTAATCAATATAGGTAAATTACTAACTTAGCTTTTTACTGTATTAATTGTAATAAGTATGATTTAATAAACATGTAAAATATTTTAGTTACATAATTTTTTTCAGATGCTTTATTGTGAGCGTATTTTTGTTCGTAGTTACACTAATGACGCTAACATACGCGTGGATACCAAATTTCATTCCAATAGAAAAGGAATTCAATAATGATACAACTGATGTTATCTTCATTAAAAACTTTACAAGTTCTTATAAATTCAAAAATTTTGCTAAATATCTAAACAATTCAAATGCATATTATGAGAATATTGAACATAATTTAATTGTACAACATAATAAGAATGAAAAAATTAATATAGAATACATCAATATCGATATTAGCCACCAAAAACTGATATTAAAAACAACAAAAAAGGACAATTTAAGATGCTTATTTAATTTTACGATTGAATTGTTAATAATAGCATTTTTCAATCTGTTAATTATTAATTTTACAGCTAAAACTTTTTGTTATTATTTACACACTTAAAAATATTAAAAATAAACTATACTAGGAAATATTTATGATATAAAAGTATTCCCACTAATATTTATAATATATCTATAATGTTAACTCATCATTTCAATATATGTATACATATATCTTGAAGTATTTATACTACTTAAACAAATCTGAAATTACTTATTTATTACTTAATAAAATATCAGTAAAATTATATTTTATTTGTGATATGTACTAATAACTATTGAATATGCTACAAATAAGGAACTAATTCATCAAATGTATTAACATTTTATAATGAAATAAAGTATGTACATTGAAATATATGAATTTTAAAATATCTTTTAATGGATATAAAGATACTTGCTGTTAAAAATATCTATTATTTTATTTTCAATATTAAATTGACATATTAAGGAGTTACACCCTACATTCAAAATAATGACAAAAATTAACAACATTTTGCAAAATTATTCCTTTGTCAAAAACTATCGACAATTTAAAAAACGTGATAATTGATTTGAACAGAACACTATTGCTATGTTTTACATTACTATTTGAACAAATTGAATGATGTAAAATAAATAAGTTTTACTAGATTACAATGTGTTATTATGAAATTAATTTAATTAAGAGAGCTTTTTTAATCTGTTTTTAATTTTAATCTGGTATAAAATACAAAAAAAAACATACATTGTGAACATGCTCGCCCCTTACACCGCACTTCTCAAATATAACTCTTTAAATTTTACTTTAAAGTCTAAAAAAAGCTTTGTAAGCTCGCCCTTTTGGGATTTGTCCTTTTAATCTTAATCTACGAACTGCTTCTCGTAAATGTTTTGGTTGCAGTGGACCACTTTCATTATTTGCATCCATTACATCCAAAGCTGAAAAAACAAAATTTAAATTTATTACTCTTACAAATTAATCAATTGATATCAGTTAATCAATAAATAATTAAATGATATATTCCTATCTCTTCTACTTTTGAACAATAAATAGAATTACATTTCTTGAATAATAATAAAAATATGAAATATAAAGTAACTAATAAATGAAATACAAATAAGAATAAAATAAATATTATATTCATACTTACAGTTTTAAAAATTATTATTTATTTTGTACAATATTTTTATCACTTATTTTTTTTTCTTAAAAATTTTTATGAAAAAAAAAGAGATTAATTTAATATTTCATATATAATTTTACCTTCTTCAACAATTTCTCCAACAAAAACTTTTGCTATTCCAGACATGGCAATTACTACATTTTGTGATACTGAACATCCAGTGATTGTCTGCATTATCTATAAAAAAATAGAATTGTATTATAACTAAATTATTAATATATATAATAAAAATTAATAATAATAATTAGCTTTTTAATAAATTTCTTTCTTACTCGTTTGATTGCAGCTTTTGGAAATGCAGATCTTCTATACATTTCATATCTATCTAATTGATCTTCTGTAAAATTTGATACAAGTACTCTAAAAATAAATATTATTAACATAAAGTCTATGTTTCTTTCAAATTTTCATTTAACTAAAAGTGTGTGTATATTTACACACCACTGTTTGGCATGTAATAATTGGTCAAAAGCATATGGCATGTCTTTTTAATTCTATTTGCTAATAAACGATGAATAATAAATATTTTTTTGTTATTTTTTAAATAAATTCACAATAAAAATATTTTATTTATGGTATAAAAAGAAATTAATAAAGTAATTACTCTTAAAGTTTCTTTTAAAATTACTGCTGAACACTACAAGCCTCACGGCGGTGTTGGAATATACACAACCTAATTAAAAACATTTATTAAACTGAATAAACTTACTGCATTCTTTCTCTGTCTTCTTCCTCCAACTCTTTTTTGCTTTTATCTTTACCTTCCTTTTTATCTTTTGTATTAGAAGGTGGAACTACTGGTAATATTATATCATTTTCAAATAATAGTTCTGTAGATTGTTCAGCCTCTTCTGAAATTTCATATTCATGTTTAACAATATCTATTTCACAGTGGTCTGCATCTTGATCAAATGATGTGTCTTGATCTTTTTCCTCTTCCTGTGAACTATTCAATTGATCTTCAGTGTCTTTCTATGTAGAGAAAATCCAATTGTAATAAACAATAATCTCATTTTATGTTAATTATAAATTAAAACAAAAATCCTTGAAAATTAAAAAAATTATTATATTTCTTTTCAAATTATAAGAAATATTACAAATATAAAAAATGTCAATCAGTTTTATTAAAAGAAGAATTTAATTGTTAACTATTTAATGAACTATTATTTATATTAAAATATAATTTTAAAATCTAAAGTAACGTTTATGTATATACATAAATGTACCCATATAAATATAATAAAATATTTACCTTTAATTCAAATTCATTTACTTCTTTAAATGTATTTTCTTTAGAAATGTCGTGTTCTTCATCTTTTACATTTTCAATACTGTCATTATCATCATTATCCTGTTCATTATGACTAGAATCTTCCTTGTCAAAAAATTTATCCATTTTTACTTTAAATCAACAATAATATGTGGTCTAATATTTATAAGGTTACGTTTATATTATTACTTATGAAGTGTACGCGTTTAATTTATGCCTTCAAAATTTTAGTTCAATTTGAAGTTGAAACTTAATTGTTTATTATAAAATTATTGTTTTATTAAAAACAAATGTCACTTGACAATAACAGAATACCACAAAACACGTTACTCTTGTTTTGCCTCTAGAAGTTATTTCAGAACTGTTCAGACCCTTTTTATTTTGTGTGGTTATGCGGTTATGGTTACAGAATTATATGTTCCTTGGTCCATAAGATGTCAGTGGATGTCAACTAACTCACGAACTTACCATCTGTAGGTGACTGTACACCAATCTAAATAAGATTTCGTGAATGAAATTGAAATACTTTCAATTCCGAAAACTTCCCAAACCGAATTGAACATTCTCATTTTCAATTTCATTCTATTCCGTTTAATGAAAGTCAACCTTTTTTACAGGGTAGATCGATGAGCTCAATCATGTGATCAAAGGCGTATCTTTTTTTTTTAATTTTAATTGACATTATTATATATAATAATAATATAAATATATGCAAAATCATGAGTGGGGTAAGGAAAGACTGATAGTTGAACAAGTAAGGGAAAAATGTTTTTGGCGCCTATATTCAAAACCTTGAAAATATTATAATACATTAAAATATGACTTTGCAATGAAAAAAAATTTATACATAATTGAAGTGCAACAATTCAAATTTATAAAAAAGGTCATTGAAGTATTAAATCATATTGCATAATTAACTGAAATTGATCTTTATAACCCTACTCAAATTAGCGCTGTTATTAGCATTTAAACAATTGTTACTAACTTAAACGATTATATATTACGAATTTGGGCCCACTATCATAGTGAAAATAATGAAAAATGTTGAAAACTTGCTAAAATGGGGACTTTTCAGCATTTTTCATCCAGGATATGTCCACATAGATTATATATGCTGGTTCTGTAACAGTCCAATAAGGGACATTTGAATTTATATATAACAAAGTGAAATTAAGAAGGGAAAAAGGCGGGCTAAAATTACACAAACATACTTCTCTTTAAAAAAAGAAAAAACTTTTTCTCTTCTCTTATAGTCTGACTAACATTCTTCATTAAACTAAAAAATGATTTTACATAACAATTTAATTTAAAAACAGATTAACTCCGTGATAATAAAACTCTGGCATCCTCATATAAGTGTGTTACTTGACGTATCAAGTATATAATTATACAAAAATCCTGGATGAATTCTAAATTCTATATTGATTTGCAATTAACTAAATAAATGAATAAAAAAAACTATTTAAAAGAACTCTACAGGTAATTAATCGCAATAATGTATTGTAACTGAAAGATGCCGCCACCAGAAAGAGGATTTGGCGATACGACTGTCTACGTCATGTATCATACCTGTCTCGTGTCTTGCGTCGTCGTGCGCTTGTACTATTTCGACATCGTTCGACACGCGACGTCGCCAACAATCGAAGTATAAGCGAGGCGGCCGGTATTCAAAATTTAGCATTTTTCATTTGCACTGTAAACTACGTGATTATGCCTTTTAGGACTCCAGTCACATAATTCATCACTTTAACATGTATGTCTTCTATCGCGCGTGTCTAACCTTGGTGCATCTTTTATACGGTTTCGTCCAGTTGATGCGTTTCCACTGGTTGAATGTAAGACGTCGAATGATCCCAACATTCCGAGGTTCTAGAGATGACATTGAAACAACAAAGGTCATTAATAACATTCATAAAATTAATAAATTGCCGACACATTTTGCACTCCTTCTTGGTTGCGAAGAGCCATCGATTGCCGATTTGGTGCAGATACTCATCTGGTGCTTAGTATCTGGAATTCCTTATATCACTATTTATGATAAAAATGGTAATTTTTAATTATTTAAGTAAAATAATTAATTATTTGATACAGTTTATTTAATTATTTAATTCAAATAATTAAAATTAATTCGTTGAATTGTACATGAAGTATTTCAATTTATTTAACTTTAGTTAAAAAACACGTTCAAATATTTTCATTTATTTACAATTGACTATGATACTGTCTTTAATAATGAATTTAAAAAATATTGCATTAAATTGTCCAAAAATTAATAATAACAATTTGCATTAAAATTCAAATAATTGTTTGACTTATCTGCAATGAACTATAATATTATTCATTATATTTATTAGCAAAACATTTATTATTTAAAAGAATACTTTAAATTTATTAGTTCAGTATATTTTACATTATATAATAATAAAGTATCCTGTACTGAAATGATAATTGTAAAGATATTATTAAGCAATTAATTATATGTTTGCATTATGTATGTAGTTTTATCACATCAAATATAAAATCAATTTGAACTTCATTCTATGATAAGGGGAATAAAGTTTAAAGCCAATATGTAATATTTTAATATTTCTTTTTTTAATTAATAAGTCTAAAAAGATTAAAATAATTCTCTTTGTACTTATTAGAACAAAAATTTAATCATCATATTAGATTTTAAAATGGTAAGTATTAGAAATTTTTGAAATGATAAATAAAAGGTGGACAAGTTTAAGTTAATATTTCATTTTTCATATCACAAGTTTACATTGATTGGTAGTATTTTATGAATAAATAATCAATCGTTTTGTTAATTATATAAAATAATTTAATTTGATGTGTAGCAAACTATATTAAAACAATTTACTTTATTATTTATAGTCATTTATGGATCACAATTTATATTCAGCAAGTAAAAGTAAAATTTTTATTTTTTACTTTTAATTCAAAAACATTTTATATGAATTTAGATTTATTATTTTTTTGTTGATAAAATATAGATAAAATTAAATTTAAAGTTATAAATAAGTAGCATTATACTACATTATATTGAAATTTATTAAATTATTAAATACAAGATTATTTTATATTTACAAAGCAACTTTGATTTGATTTCATATTTTTTTCTTAATTTGAACAAAAAAAATAATTTCATTAATTTAAAGATAAAGTACATGAAAATATTTTACTTTAACTGTTACATATATTTTTTTTAATTCAAATTATTTTACGAAGAATATTTTTATTCAATGTTAACCGAGACTTGTTGTGAACACAACAAAGTTATACACACATTTTTAAAGACAATTTAAACAAACAAAATATCAATATTATTATCCTTTAAAGCAAAGGTTATTATTACTATTAATCATTTTGATAAAGGATAAATTTAATTATTTAAAATTAAAAATAAATATATATGTATATTTTATTATTTAAATATAAAAATATGTATCTTATCACAATGTATAAAAAATTGATATAAGTTACAATAATAATAATAATAATATGCCATTACTAAAAGTCAATTACTGTAAAATAATGATAAAAGCTAGATATTAACTTTGGGAAATGCTATTAAAGTATTTTAACTTTTTATTTTAATTTATATTTTATCTATACAAATTATAGCTTGTATCTAATCAAGCTATTAAAGTTTTTATATATTTTGTTAAATGACAATTTTTGTTTGCATAATAACACTTAACACATGTTTATATAGTATTTATTTATGAAAATGCATTTATTAAAAAGATGATGGTAAAGAACCTTATTGCTTGTAATAATGAAATATATATATGACAATATACAAAGCAATGTTCAAAAAGTTTATTTTACAAGAATATTTGTTGACATTTTGTTATTAAGCTTTACTTTTCTGTACAGGTCGTTTAAAAGACGAAGAACAATTTATAAAAAAAGAATTATTAAAATGCAAGCCTGAATTTGAACAACATATTGAATGGAATCTGCAACCATCAGTAAAAACAATAAAGAATGGCACTAATGGTAAAACTTATTTATTTATTATCTCATAATCTATATATACATTTAATTATTTGAATATTAATAATACTTCACAATATATATCCAAATAAATCAAATCTTGTAGGTATTAAGCATAAAACGTGGATACAGTGTGTATCATATGAAGATGGCAAAGGAAAAATAACTGCACTTACTCAAGATTTAGCAAAAGCAGTCAAATTAGGTTCAATAAAAGTAGAGGAGATCACGTTGGAACTTTTTAATAACAAATTAAATCCTGAAAAAGTTCCAGATCCTGATCTTGCAGTCATTTGTGGAGATCCATTTACTACATATGGATTTTTACCATGGCATACAAGAATAACAGAATTTTTGTAAGATATTGATATATATATATATATATGTGTGTGTTTTATAAAAAAAAATACGGTAAATATTCGGTTTGTTATACCATTTCTCCTCCTCTAACAGGGGCGTTGAATACATGATATTAGGGGGGGCGTAACAAACTGAATAATTACCAAAAATGCTGTTATGTTATATTTTATAGTTATATTGTATAGTATATACAATATATATAGTAAACTTATATTATAAAATATTAAATGTGTTTAAGGAGGGATTTAATTTGTATAAAAGTATTTGTTTATTTATTATTCATAACAATACTTTTTATAGAAACCTGAAATTCTAGACTTTAAAAATGAATGATATTTTAACTTTGATTATTTTAAATGAAATCAATTAATATTTTATGATTCTTTTAGCTCTTTACCTACGCATCACAGCATTTCTGCAATGGAATTTCTGAATGTGCTAAAACGTTATAGCTTGTGTGAGCAACGATATGGAAAGTAATTGGGAACCTGTACATGACTATTACATGTACATATAATACTAAATTAACCGGAAGTTGTTCTTTTGTAAAGACTGATTCGGTGGTGGATGTGGAAGTGATTATCACCAAACAGATGTTTTAGCTTTAAGTATAACATTATACTAAACGAAAAAAAAAGAAATAGAAAACAAAGATAATTGACCAAAATATAAGTCGTCGTATTAACAGTAAATTAACAGTAAATCACTCAAATATCAACAAGATATCTTATTTTTTATACATTAATTAGAATGATGAAATATTTGTTGTCATCTTTTATCTTCATTTATAATTGAGGATGAATTTTTCAAATATTGTCTGCAATGTACATTAGGAAATCCAATTTTAACAAGTATCTTTGTTTCTCTGATAACAACATTCCACTAATATTAAGGGCGCACATTCTTCGCTGTTAATAACTTGTAAAAAGTTTTTTTTTTTTTCGAATTTTATATGTGAATTTGTGAATGAAACTTCAGGGAATAGATAATTTGTATCAAATGCGCCGACTGTAAAATAACGACAAATGTGTGATCAACACGCAAGTCATAGTAAACCTGATTAGTCAAGTGGTTTATTTTAAGATAATATGGTGCGTTTGTGATTTTATATCAAAATACTTGATTATTTTGAGTGACGATGTATAAACGTGTATAGTTCTTGTACATATTTATAATCTAAAACGAATATCACTTAATTAGATGCAAAAACTTAAAGTGATTTTTAAGTAAATAGAAATTGATTACTTAATTAAAGAAGCGTTATAATTTACAACTCATAATTGTTATGAGAATTTTTTCATTTTCCATTGATCATTGCATGATTTAATGGAAAGTCATGACATTAATTTATCTAATGAAAGAGAAAATACAATATTTCATAAATTAAAATTTATATTGTCGCAAATAAAAACTTCGTTTTATTTATTTAACAATCGGTATACAAAACTATAACCTATATGTGAAATATACTTTTACGCAATTATACAACTTTAAATGAATTGTGACAATATCTATGTTTTAAGTCTTCCATTAATGTTAATGAAAAGGTTTACAAAATATTAAAATACATTTTCATTTATATAATTAATATTGGGAAAAGTTAGCTATACGCTAACCAAATATTTCCAAAAACATAAATAAAATAATAAAATTTAAAATATCTGAATACACCTGTATTATATACAGTAATTTTAAACGTTTGTTTTTTACGAATATTTTTTGTAGTCCATAATGCATATTATTTAATTCAAAATTATTATACCAAAATATTGTTTAAAATAAAATTTAATTATACAATATCTACATATTAGTGTGGACTTTATACATTATAAACATTATTTTCATTCAAAAATAAATAAGAACAAATAAAGGCATAATGTTTCTTTAAACTGACTAAAACATGTATTAAATAAAAAGCTTTACATTGGTATAAATAATTAATGTTTTATTATGGTTAAGTAAAATGGCAGATATATTTTGAAAGGGATAATATGAAAAAAAATATACCGATAAAATATTTTAAGACAAATATATCTTTATACACATATATATTTATACAGATTAATAATTTAAGATACAAATAGTTTATTAAATTCTTTTATTATACAGTATTTTAAAATTGATATTGCAACTTTTTTAAATACAAAAAATTACAAAATAAGAACACATAACAAATATATTATAATTATTTATTAAAATATATAATTGTTAAATTTTCACCATGACTAGTTTATATGTATTATCTGATTAAAAGAATAACAACTTAATATTACTAAAAAATTTTACATGAGAAATTTTACATGAAAAAAATCTACAAAAAAAGAGATGCAGTAGAAACCTCTCTGTTTAGGTCTATAATATCATTTTAGGGGCAATATTGCAGTTATATATTTAACCATTGCCCTATTGCCTCAAACAGAAGAACCTCCGCATCTCATTTTGAATAAAAAAAAGTCGCAAAAACTTCTTTCTACTTCTTTTTTTCTTTTTTTAACATATAAATGCACATTATAAAAAAATTGGAAATTAATTCTCTTTAAATATCTTCATTTTATAACCTTAAAAATGCAAATTTTTATTTCAATTTTTAAATTAATAAATTAATTAAATACTGATAAATCGAATATATAATTTTATCTTAAGAAATTTAATTATGTTACATAAAAATGATATTCTTGAATGTGTAAAAAGTATAGAAATTCATAGCTTGAAATGATAGAAAGAATAAAATATTCCATAAATAATGTGCTCTCGAAAATATTTAAAATCCAAAATGGCTATACTAATTTCAACCAATTTAATTTATGTGTTGTTCTGTATAGTAATATAGATTTTTACACACTTTCATAAATGTGTACTTCTGTGTATGAGATAAAGGCATTAGTTACGGCAGCTAGAGCACCAGTTTGTTTAAAATTATTATGTTTATCGTGAAAACCAAACAAATTTCTTTTGTATATTATCAGTGTAATAATCAAAACAGTAATAACAGGTACCTTTATCTTATATGTGTAAGATATGTAAAAATGTACAAAATAAAATGCTATAACAAATGAAAGAGGAGAAAATTGTACATATATATATAAAAGTCATGAAATACTAAAATGCGAGCTAAACTGAGACATTTGATTATGTTACAATAATTTAAAAATTTTAAATAAAATAGATGAAAAAAAAAGAGAAACAATTTTTATTTAATGATTTCCTAGTTCATATTACAGTGACATCTAATTTGAAAACAAAGTTCAAGTACTTTCTAAATAATTTCGGCTTTCTAGTAATGTAAAAAACTATACTTCTGTTTACATCGTACATGGGGATGTAGCTCAGTGGTAGAGCGTTCGCTTTGCATGTGAAAGGCCCCGGGTTCGATCCCCGGCATCTCCAGTTTTTTGTACTATTATACGGTCACTTACCAATTATTTCTTTACTAATTAGTAAGTACCCATAAGGTATAAGTAATAAATAAACAATTATTTTTTAAAATATTTGTTATTTTGTTTTCTAATAAATAATAAAAAAAGAATTAACACCATTCATTAATAATTATGCAAAATATTGTATTTTGTTAAAATAATTCCTGTCTAAAAACAACTTTTATATATAATATTTTTTTACATAAATAAAATGTATTTAAATTATTTTTAGAAGAAACTACTGAAATAAACTGTAAAATAATGTTCTAATTAATGTTCATTAAGACGTGAAAGGTATAATAACAACAAAACAGTGTTTATTTTATATTTATTGTAAATCGAAGTGTTCCTGTATGCTGGTACATACTTATTTATATGTAAAATAAATGACAAAAGTGCGTTTATATAGTCAGAAACTGTATACTTTTATATCTTCTTATATACATCTTTTTGGAAAATTATATCAACTATCATGCACACTTTTTCTACATTCGTACATCTTAAACAGGTGACACTGCAGACTATGAGCGCGTTCCTTAAATTACTGTGTACTGCACAAAATTCTAGCCTTTGATTAAAACAAATGTATTTGTTTATAATAATTGCTTCATTAGATAATATTAGTATTTCAATACTACTATTGTCAAATATAACTAATATACTGCAAAGTTACTATTAAAACATCAACTTTAGCTGGTCAAGAAATCGTTCCCTGGTTTATATAAATTATATCTGATGAACATAATAATTCAGTTTTGTTAATTTATATGAATGTATACAATTGATAGACATTAATTTAGTTTTAATTAATCTTATTCTTGACAGAAATCTTTTTTATTAATAAATATGAAAGTTAAAAAGGTATTGCCTGTTGTACTTGTTTTAGAAAGCATTTCATACTGGACACAGTAAATTTTGGAACGTGCCCTGTGCAAAACTTGATTGTTCGACTCTTTGTAACATTGATGTAATCACATAAAATAATCGGTTTTTGTTTTTATGTTTTAATTTTAAGTAACTGTACCATTCAAAATATGTGCTGATGTATTTTTAAAGCGGCGATAGAAGAAGCTTGATAAAATGGAGTCGTATCTGAAACAAAATAAAATTCCTAGGCCTGGAAGTATAATGTAGAACCATACATTTAACTAAATGTATGGCCCTGGAATTGTAGCAAATAAGATATTGCAAAGCATAAATTTTATTTGGAATACTTCAACCAACATTTACTAAGCGTCAATGTGTTGATTACAAAAATGTAAAAACGACATAATGTTATGAGAATTTTATTATTTTGAGAGGACTATTCAAAGTATATTTATCAATTTCTAGAGTGTGGGAAAATGACATGAAATCTTACCCCTAACGAGGGGATGTAGCTCAGTGGTAGAGCGTTCGCTTTGCATGTGAAAGGCCCCGGGTTCGATCCCCGGCATCTCCAGTTTTTTTTTTACATTTTTAAATAGCTAATCATACAGTTTAATGCTATTATGTAATTTTTTCGTTCATAATTTATTCTTTATTTTTTTCTAAAGTCGTTCCAATGTCAATCTAATTTAAGTTCAAATATACACTCGACGCTCCCATTTTCAGCGAGATCGAGACCGGAAACGCTCCCATTTTCAGCGGGCGCAATTGCGCACGTGTTTAGCGCATGTATATTTTCATTGGTTATTTCTATTCGGTTGTTTCCGTTGTAACCTGCCTTAAACTGTATACAATTATTAATGAATTAAGCAAGTTTAAATTTCCCGCCATCGATATTCAGTTATTAATGGTTAAACAGCGAACCGGATATAGGAACATTTCCGCTGAAAATGGGGAAGAAATTTCGCTGAAAATGGGAGCGTCGAGTGTATTTGTAAAAATATTATATTATGCACCAAGAGCTTACGGAATCGATTATAGACGCGTGTGAAGTTGGCCGCACGAGACAAATTTCACACCCATGTAAATAAGTTGTTCTTTTGAAAATAAACAATTTACAGAAAAATAAAAATAAGAAAGAAAAAAAAAGCGTTCACTTTGCATGCGAAAGACCCAGGTTGCTGCGGGGTTGCATGTGAAAGATCCCTATTCATTTTTTTTTTTTGCGAATATTATTAATTGAACGCATTTATTCCATTTTATATTCATTTGAGGGTATATGTTTTTTTTTGTAAGTAAAAAAAATGTAAACAATTGAGTTTTATTATTATAATTTTTATTCAACACAGCAATGATCAAAAAAATATTTACAACTAAGAAGTTTTATTATAAGTATCGTATTTATTTTGTCTACTAATGGTTCATAATCAACACATTAACTATTATTTAATATTCAGAATTCTGAATTAATATATTATAAAAGGGTTCTGAATTAATATCGAATAAACCAGAATTAATTTATTGTTACTTTATAAATAATTTCTCCAATTTGCATCTTACTCAATAAATTTGAAGGATTTTAATTAAAAAAGATGCAAAGCCAATTAAAAGTATTTATTAAACATACAACCTTGAATATCTGCAGACATGTTTCTCAGTCCCTGTACCGATGTGACTTCTTACCATCACGATGACTTGACCTAGACGATTTCGAACGTGATCTTCTCCTATCTCTACTCTTACTTCGTCTTCTACTCCTAGAAATGTAAGACCTAGATCTACGACGCTCTCGGGATCTTGATCGTGATCTTCGCCTAGTCCTGCTCCTGGACCTTCTTCTATCCCTTGCACCAGAATGACTTCGACGTCTGCTCCTGGATCTAGTCCTCGATCTACGTTTACCTCTAGATCTCGATCTAGACCAACGTCTCCTGGAGTGCGATCGTGATCGCCTTCTACTTCGCGATCTTGAACGATGACTTTTCCTGTTGGATCTTGATCTCGATCGATATTGCCGTTTCGACGTACGATAAGTGCTGCTTGATCTTGAGCGCTGTCTCGGCTTAGTAGAACGTGACCCGGAACGTGATCTTCGCTTATCACGCCGATCCTCAAACGACTGAGATCTTGTTCGCTGCCTTTCACGGGACTTGCTTCTACTTCGGTCCTTTTTATTTTTTTTACGTTTCTTCTTAATTTTCTTAGCCGAGCTCGAGTCAGAGCGTGACGTGCCGCTGCTGTCCGACTCTGATTCGACTGATTTTGAAGGCGAATTGTTGTTTTTGGTTGCATCTGTCACAACGTTCGGTTGATGCCGCGGCGTACGTCCGCCACTCGACATCGTCTCAGACGTTTCTCTTTCATTATTAACCATTTCTTTCTCATCAACTAAAGTGCGACACGTATCGAATATTATCGTCCAGTCATGAATTTTTGATGAAAATTATTATGTGCTAAGACATACCTGATTCTTTGCTGCTTGTATTACCAGTATGATTATCCTGTTGTTGTTGGTTATGCTGCGAAGAATGCTCCATATTATTCTCGTCGTCGTCGTCGTCGTCGTCTTCATCGAGTTGCTGCTGAAATCGTCGTTCATTCTCCTCCTCTTCTGCGAGACGAGCTTCAATTTCCTCCTCAGTTTTACGAAATGCCTGTTGACGCCTTCGGAGTGTTTCCTGACATTTTATACGAGTTAAAATTCATCTTATGTTATCCATTAATTCAGTTTAATTTTGACATAAATATTGAGAAATATAATCAGTTTATTTTACAAGTGCATTTAATATTTATTTATTTAAATATTTACAGATTTATTACTTTTAGAAAATATTTAGAATTTAATACTTGAAATTAAAACCAATAATTATGTAGTATATCCGTATGCACAAGTATAGACGTAAAAATGTTCACATATCCTGTGATATTATTTAATTGTTGTTTTTTGTAAACTTTTGGTAAAGTAACATACTTTTAATTCTTCATCGCTATCATTTTCCTGAGAATTTTCTTCTTCACTTTCCTCGTCTTCTGTCTCGCTGTTGCTATCACCATAGATGCCCAGACCTAGAGCATAGAAACATAAGTTATTTCACATTTAAAATATTAAAGTATATAAACTGAGACCAGAGGTAAGCAACGTAATATGACTAGCAGGTTGTACAGGCACTTCTCAGTAAGAGGGGCTTCATCGATTTTGTACCAAGTTTAAAGCTAGCATTTACTTATGTAAAGAAATAATTTTTTTAAACATTTGAAGAAAAAAATCAAAGTCTTTATAGTTTTAAAATAGGTCACTTTTAGAGGCACACGAATTTAATTATTTAGTTTTTAATTTTAGAAGAATAAGAAAATATTCTAAAGTATGTCTAACAGAAAATATACAACATTTTAAAAATAATAAAATTAATATAAATTTTATATATATATATATATATATATATATATAACACACAACAACAAAAAGTAATAATACTGACAAAATTATATTGTGAAGGTTCTTAAAAATGCAACAAGCAGTTGCCCCTCTGATCGTTTCTACGTTGACCATGCCTTGCGCACACTATAAATTGTAATCTACTTACCAAGTTTCCGAGAGATCTGAGTAAGAGGGGCCTTGTTGTTGGATGCGACGGGGGTCTCTCCTGCAGGGACTTACAAGACACACGCATTTAGTTTATAAATGACTTCCGTTACTTTTTTTTCCGACTTCGCATATTCCCATACCCTCCCCTCTCACATTTGTGAGCTGAAAGTGAGCTTACAATAAAATTGGTTTTATTAAAAATAGAGCGCGTTCCTTCAGTTCAATTAGATACTACAAACTAAATTCAAACATGGAATACGTTTAATTTAAAAAAATTAAAAACTATTCAACGCTATTGATTAATCATTTTTGTTCACTATTATAAAAAATAAGTTGAATAAGGTTCAAATATTTTGTATAATAATGTCTATAATACACGTTTTATTAATTTTTAGCTGCAATTAAAGGTGAATCCTGTAAAAATGAAGCAGGGCAGATTCTAAAAAACGTAAAATAATTAAACAATTGAAAATATTGATTTAATGCTTGACGATTTGTGTACATTGAGCTTGACGTTAGTCGCCACCGTTTAGCGAGTGTATGGAGCCGCGAATCGTCAGCCACGATCGAATAAAGGAAACTAAGGTTTAACTGGTTAGTTTTATCTGGAGTTTCTGGACTACCTTTGGCACGGCTTCGGTTCCACACTTCTCTGCACAATGATGCTATTTCCTCATTAGTTACTTCCAATAAAATTTCCGTCAATGATCTTCTTACCTTAAGCATCTGAAATTAGACATGTACAATGAAACAATCAATAGAGAAATTGATAGCTAATATTAGTAGTTAAAAAATCTATAAAAAGAACAATTTTTTTATATTATATCAAAAAGGAATATTAAAACATATTAGTTTCCTTTTAAATATTAATTTTTGAACTAATTAAAATAATTTGCTAATTAAATAAAAAAAATAAATAAACAATTGTGAATGATATTGTTCATATTAAATTATTCTTCTAAAATTAAAAACTAAATAATTATATACAAGATATATAAGAAATATAAGAAAAAAAGGTAATTACAATATCTTGCATTATTTCGTCTCTACTTCGTTTAGGTAATGCATATGAAACAGAAGAAGGTATATTTGGACTTCCATCTTTAGCGGAATGCGAATGTGAATCGGGAGAATCTGCATCTCTAAATCGAGATTTCCTTGGTCTGACGAGATCTGGACTACGTATTTGATTCTGTCGTCTACCAGATCGTTCTGACTCCATTTGTTTCACATTAGATTCATAGTCAGTTTCTGTTTCTTTTTCGGAATCAGAGTCCTAAAAAATAATAAAATTTAAATATATAATATTGGCATAATATTTCAACCATTTTCATCTAATTTTTAGAAACTGAATTAAAAACGTTATAAAAATAATGTTTTAAGGCTTCGTTGATTAACGATCATTATTTTGTTGGCAGCAGACAAAATAAATTTTTTGCAGTCATCCTTTCGACCTTTGGGTTAATTATCAACATCTTTTAAGTGGAAATAATACATATTTGAATGTAAATGATTGTAAAACTCATAAAGTTATATAATTCAAAGTTGAAATAAATTAACAGTCATAGCCAAATGAAAAATGTGAATAATTTAAATACTACACGGAAAAAAAATATGAAGTGCACTACTAAATTTCTTTTTAAGTTAGATATATAGTTTGGCCATTATTGGGATAAGTAGAAGTTATAATTATCGTAGCCAAACAAATTTATGTGAGTCGAATTTATGAAAACTATCCTAGCTAGTTGATTCAATTTACATACACTATATGGCTGAATCAGCCATACATATTTATCTAATCGTCAACACAGTGAAATCCAAGTAGTTTTCGTTGACATATTGAGGTTATGTTCAGACCCTCTTAGATAAGTGTATGGTTGAATTAGCCATACAGTTTATGTAACGTTTAAATATTCATTTTAGTCGTTTTAATATCTACAAATAGAATAAATTCTTACTAAAAAAGTTAAAAATTGCTAGATAAACTCATTTATCTACCAAAGCAAATACTTTTTTTTCGTTTCTATTATAAATTTGTATATCATTCCAATTCGATTATTTGAAACTAATTTAAATCCTAACAACCAGAAATTAAACAGAAAATCATTATCTTACTATACAGACATACCTTTAATGACAAAATAAAAAATAGAATAACAATTTGTAACATTGATATAATTAATGAAACAATGTTTATAAGATTAAAACATTAATTGCAAATGGAAATATTTATTTTATCTTGTCAGGTAAACAATAGTTGTCAATTAATTAAGTATTATGTATACATTAACAAACGTTAATTCTATGAATTAATAATGTTTTTCGATTACATGGTTCTAAAAATATGTAAGAAAGTAGCAAATAACTGCTTATTTCAAAGAAATACTTACAAATTTACTTTTACTGGGATTCAATACAGCTCTAGCTTCATCTTCCGCTTGTTTTCGAGCCTCTAGTTCTTGTTTCCTCATAATTTCTTGCCTTTCACGTTCTACTGCTTTTTGTTTTTCTCGTTCCATTTTTTCTAAACCTTCTCTGATCCAAGCTGGTAATTGCCGGCGTTTTGCAGCATCTAATATAATTGATAATTATTTTAATTTAGCAATCTATAATTACTATAAGTGACATAATTGAAATTATAAGATGCTTTTTTTAATTTAACAATATATCATCCAGTAGAAAAGCTAATTAACTGAAAATAACTAAATTTAACTTTAAAATTAATTTGTATCCAATACTTATATAAGACATTGCAAAAACTTAATCCTTTCTTTTAATGTATATAATATCTTATGTATTACTTTTACATGTTTATTAATCATATTTTAAATAATGTTTTATATTACTCTAAAAATTAACAATTTAAATAATTACTAAGTCTGTGTAATAAATTGAATAAGTAATGCAAAAAATATAAAAGAAAGAAAATATCTTTCTTGATATTTGTGATCACTGAAACCGAAGACTTGATGTGGCCTACAGAAAAATTTACTGTAAGAGTTAAAGAAAAATTATGAATTTATATGTTTGCCTATATTTTTATACGTCACCTATGGTTGTGCATGTGTCTTCTTCTGGTGTTTTCTCTCTTTCATCGCGATTCCTCATAACATCCATATTTCTCATGGGCATTCTATTTGGTCGCATTCCTTTAATAAAAGGAGGAGGTTGTGAAGGTATGACTCCACTTTGATCACCAGTCCAATAACCAGGCATCTAATAATTTAAAAATGTTTCATAAATTATTTGTTTTGTTGTTGAACTTTTTATTAAAAAAATTAAAAACTTATGTATATTTAACCTGATTATATTGTTGAGCAGGTGGACCAGAATTAAAAAATGGAGGTGGTGGAGCTGGGGGTGGCACATTAAAATTAGCTCCTCCAGATATTGTAGGGGCAGGAGGTACAACAACTGATGGCATTCCCATTGGTTTCCCATCAGGTCCCATTGTTACACCTGGTGGTGGAACTCCACTCCATTCCCAGTGTCCCGTTCCTGGACCAGTTGCATTCCAATGACCCCACTGATTCCACTGATTCCATCTTTCTGCTTTTCAAAAACAAAAAAAAAGAGAAAGTATAAATAATATTATTAAATAAAATTTTCAAATAAAATTAAAAAGCAAGTAAGAAGAAATAAGGCTTAATATTGAGAGAATTAATTCTGTATTTAGAAATATAAATAAATTTTCTTTAAAGAGAGTAAATTTGTTGCGGCGACTTTAAATAAAGAATAGTTAAAATTTCCATTGAAATATAATTGTTCTTAAAGTCAATGAAACAAACAAAAACAACTAACTATTTATGTTGGTGTCTGATTGCATCTAAGCAATTTGATACCATAGATAATGTTTTGCTTCTAAATAGGGTTGCAATGATTTAAATCACTTGATTTAAATCAATGATTAAAATCGCGATTTAAATCAAATGATTTTTTTAATAAAAATCATGATTTAAATCACTCTTTTTTGTGGAGGGTAAAAATATATAATGCTAAATATATAAATAAAAATATATAAAATTGGCTATAGAACGTTTACTAAGTCCTAAATGACACTGAGAATAATTCACGTCCCCAATAGTGTCTATTT
>JABFPN010000934.1:0-35882 GCA_022817305.1 Leptoteleia sp. ZL-2020
ATCTAAAGTGGGGCGGGGGGGGGGGGGAGGTGGAAAAAAGTGAGCCGATTCCTAATGGTTTTGATTTTTCGACGGGCGGGCAAACAAGCGTTTCGCGATCGTAAAGCAAACATGTGGCGGGCTCGAGAGCGAAGTCTCGGCGGGAAAATATGTCAATGTGTCCAAAGTTGGCGAGGCAACGTCGCGGAAATGGTAAGATGCGAGATGAGCCGCGACGACTGCAGACAGAGCTATCTTGGAGAGGGATGGTTTTAATGATTTTTGGGGGGGTTTGCCGGAGCAAGCGGGCGGGCGAGAACCCTTTCTCGTTTCAGAACGCTTTCCAGGAGGGTTTGGGATTTTTAAGCCCTTACTTTCGGGAACCCTTGCGGCTCTCTTCTCTCTTCGCCCTCGCAGCTTTTAGCCGTCGTGTTGGTGACGGGGGTTGCTTTCGCGAGGGTGGGAGCGCGGAAGGTAGTCTGCCCGAAAGATGGCTGGCAAAATGGTGGGATCTCTTTCTATTATGCCGAGGCCACCCCACGCCGGCATATCAATGGCTTCGAAGAATCCTCTTTCGATTCTTACGCGCGGCTCGCATTTTCGCGATTCTAATAAGTCTCGCCGCTCTCGTCAAACAAGCCCACAGCGTTTTCTTTAACTCGCGCCACTCGTACCGCGGTTCATCCCATTTAGATTGAATTATGGTTCGCCGTTTCGCAATAATGTATTTTAATGCGCATTGTTCGCGGATCAAAATTATCGCTTTAATTTTAGTCGAAGGTTAATGTAAATACCGCGAGCAAAGCGCGCCGGGAAAAAAGGGGGAAAAAATGAAGAGAGAGAGAAAAAAAAATAATGCAACGTTATTCCTTGGAAAAATGGTTTTATTCAAGTTAAGAGGAGTTTAAAGGTATTAAAATTTTAATCCCGCTTAATTCGTAAGAGTTCTTTAATATTTCGACGGAAAAGAGAGATTGAATCGAGATTTTTCGCTCCGCGTTTAAATGTGGATGATGTTTAAGTACGAAATTGGGGATTAATGAAAGGAGGGGAAAAATGGCGGTTATTTATGGACGCGAACAAGTTGGCCCCGTTGGAAACAATGGCGAAAAAACAAGAGTGAAAATTCATCGTCACGAGCGATTTTCCTCTTGGCAGATCTCGGTCGAAGTCGCCTTCATTAGTAAACTTTTGTGGAAAATTTTCACCGAGAACCAGATGGATGTGCGTCTGATGTCAAAGCAGAGAGGAAGGCTGCCGAGCAAAAACAAACGTTCAGCTAACTCGATTTCAACTTTTGAGATGTAATTAATTTTTCGAGGCCGGTTTGTTGGACGCTTCTCGACCCTTTTCTCCCCGTCGAACCTCGCAGCTTTTTGTTATTGTGCAACTAATATTGTTACACACAACGGTAACCTGATACTTTCTTTGCAATTTTCTTGCCGCGATCCCTATGCCATTAACAGTCGCCTCAATGCTTCATTACTGAAATCGCGCTAAAAAAGGTAGTTATTGCGACCAAAGTTCCACTGCATACTATTTCTTTAATTGTTAGAAACGGTACTTACGTTACTCAAGCGATAATTATAATTACAATTTGAATTAAATTATTTTACATTTGGCAGAATTAAATTATTAAAATATTGGATGAATACATCTTAATTTTCAATGTTTTGTTAAGGAAATTAAAAGAAAATGTTAACCTGTTTTTTCTAACTTTAAAAAAATATTTCTAACCTTAATTTATTCTAATATTAATTATATGACCACTTCTTTTGCAATTATTCTTCGAAATTAAAAAAGAACATGTTCGCAACTCCATAAACTTTGTTTATTCATTAATAAACTCGAACGAATATTTAATGTTCGCGAATCATTTCGCAATTTTGCTCGGTTATCAAATGCATATTACTGCGGGTTTCTTTCGTACGGGACGATTACAACAAACTCGTTGGCTTCGTAACATTTCATGTTGCTCCGAGACGACCTTTCGCAGGGCGTACACCATGAAATAAATAGTAACGGAATCCCGTGTGGTCTCGCATCCAAGCCGAGATCCCATAAACTAGAAATAACAAGGTGCAAGGCGAGAAACTTGCCATTTCATAACGCGCCTTATGCACCGGCGTACACAATTTTCCCGACGTCTTTGCGCCATAATTTCGTCTTTAATCAAATTTCATTGCATTCCTTTACAAAAATAATTAAAGTTATAAATAAATAAACGGAAAATCTAGTTAACTATTCATCTTGCAATGAGCCACTCGAATGTTCTTGTTTGTTTATATTTTATAGTAACTTGAGGATATGTGTGCATTTATAGTATTCCCTATAGAATTATGAAAAGTGGTATATTTTAAAATAATATAAGAAAAAATGTAACCTAGATATAGAGCTATATTCCATATTTACCTTGACAAATATCTGTAACTGTAAAGATGTAGGGCTTGTCCCTATTGCCGCTAAAATTTGATGGAGTCTAATGTTATTCTAAGTGGCGGGGCCTAGAGTGGTGGTACACTGAGAAAAATAGTATAGTAATCCTGGACTCTATGTGTTCCTGTATAAAATAATGCTCGACAATGTGACAAAAGGTACTGCAGTTCTAATATTTAGTACTTGAAAAAGTGACACCGCCTGGTAGTGTTCTTAACTGGGAGCATAGAGTGCCTGAATGCCAGAAGTTACGGGTTCCATTCCTTTACAACGACATTTTTTCTAATATTTTTTAAAATATATATCATAAATATGATATAAACGCATAAATATTCCAGAGTTTCATAAAATGTAGTAACATCTCTTAATATTTTCTATATATGTGTGTAAGTTGTGAGTTAAGACAGGGTGTTTAATCCTTTTCCATATTTTCGGCGGGTTTTCTCTCGGGCTACAAATTGGATAAAGAAAGGCGCGATGAAAATTGATCCAGTCATTCACGGGCTTTATCAATTGAGAAAGCTGATCCGATTACGGCTGCCGTTAAGTTTAAATTTAAATTGCCATCCATTGAGACCGCGAGATTCCGGTGTGTTAAAAATAATGAATAATGATATCGAGCGATCGGTGACAAATAAGTGGCAGGAATAATGCGGGCGGTGATCCGATTGTTGAGGCTTGACTTCTTGATTCGTCGAATTCGATTATCCGAAGCGAATCGACGGCGGTCGGGAGCGTTTGTTGGATCGGGAAGAGGACGCGGAAGCGAAGAACGCGCTCGCTGTCGTTTCATACTTAAGCAGCCGCCGCGGAGTGCCTGCTAAATGTTGCACGAGGCTGAAGTAATGTTAAAGCGAGGATGTACTGCAAGTTTAATGTTAAAAGAAGGACCCAGGCTGCGGCGCTGGGCGAGTCGTTGCGCGCCGCGTTGGCTGCTAATCGCACGACGAACGGAAATGCCGAACTTGATATCTCGGATGTTCGGCAATTTACTCGTAATCCTCGGGCAATTCGATTACACGACTCATATTAATATTCGAGCGGGGAAGCGATAAAATTTGGTTCGATGCAAATTTCATTTCGCGTCGTAAAATTTGCACAAGCCGCAATCTTAACTTCCACTGATATAGCTTGTACACAGCGCATATTTAAATTCGGATCAGCATTATTTTCAACGGACCATTCGTACGGTTTTGCGTCAATGTTTATTTGGAGAAACGTTAATGTTCTTTTCAGTGGGTAGTTGTATTTCGGCGATCAATTGAACACCGTTTGTCTTTAAGAATAGCATCTCAAAAATTGCCTTTCTCATTCATTTCTCATTCTATCCAATTTTTCTTGCCTCAAAGACCATTGCACTTCTCGACAATGTCAATCGTTCAATGTTAACAATTATTTCAATTCGATATTAAATGGTGAAATAGACACTTTATCGAATGTTTCATTGGGTCATTCGACTGACTCGTTTCAAAACTAAAATAATTTTATTACTGAGCGTAAAAAATATTTCAAGTCGTATTTTAAAGAATTGAAAATGAAGAAAATATTAAATAGCAAATTATTACTTTGATCCATCGCAGTGCAGATTACTTTATCAATTATCCTGTTCCGGATTTACCTTAAGCATCTCATCTGAATCTCAAAGTAAAGTTCACAAATAGGACGACTTGTACATACGTTACTCAAGGAACTCGTGGATGTTTCAAAAAAGGATCTTGTAATTCGATTAACAATTCAGTTGCAATTTTCATTAAAACTTTCGTTAGTTATTAAAACAAAAAAAAAGTTAGAGAGAGAATGAAAAAAAAACAAAAAAAAAAAAACAGTTTATTAATATGCCCTTCGGTACGAAACTTGAGTCGAAATAAACGAAACGCGTCTGCGCGCTTCTTAAATTATGTAACACTTTATGCAATGCATTGTGAGCGAGACGCGAATTGTATTGCCAACTGGCGATATCCAATACTCGGATAGTCCCTCGGGAGATCCTTCAAAACATTTTATTATCATCTCGAACGTCACGGCAGATTCGTAGGACGAAGACAAAGCGGATATCCGAGAGAATTGTCTCCGGATGAAATGTGCCGCACACACGCAAGACACGTGTGGTCCCTTACCCGCGCGTGAAATCTGCCGATACTTTCCTTTAATCTCCATCCGTCGCGCACCGGAAAAGCTTGTTTTCATTTTATCCCGATTTTCCTCCCGCTTTCCCGCCGGCCGAAATAAGCGCTGGAAAAATAACCGAACGCCGGCTAGACGCCGCGTTTTCATTATTGCCCAAAGACGGCGGCACACGAGGTGAACGACAAGTTTTCGTCTGTATGGGTGGTAGCTTTTTGCATTGACGTGTCAGAGAAAGAGAGAGAGAGAGAGGAAAAAAAATGACGAGGAGTATCTTTTATTACGTTTAATATAGCGGCGTGTAATAGATTGGTTTCAACTTCACTGCAGCTCTTCGCGTTGCGGCGTTTAATTGGACATGACAATTGGAAATATTTTTACTCTTCGATTTCATTTATTTTTTGTTGTTTCGTTAATTTAATTAAAACTTAACGTTGAATTCATGTGAGACCTTAAGTAATGGGGATATGTTAATTTAACTTTGAGATGCTTTTGCAAAAAGGTCAAAGTAACTTTGTGATTTTAACGTAGTCAATGTATGTAGATTTTTTTTTATTCCATTTATTAGCTTTGATTACCTGCTTGTCCTTTTTCCTTTAATACTCAAAGTGTTGCAGCATGTAATTACACAATTTTAGACTTTTTGCACGTATACTCTACTTTTAACAAAAAAATAATTTAATTGAGGGAATTAAGGTTTAAAAATACGCCGTATTGTGAGAAGTGGTGCTAACGCGAAATCTTTCTATGCAAATGTGCAATCATGGGTACCTGATATTTGTTGAACTATGTATTATAGTTTTGAGTTAAGCGGTAGAGTCCTGTTTACTCGATAAAAACTGCCAATTACAGTATATTCTCTTAGAGCAATAATTTCTTCGATATTTTCTTTCCTGTTTTCACACGCGTTTGCTTACTGGTATATTAGTTACAAATTGCTTGAAATATTGCTCACAACTAATACATCTAATATAATTTAGTAACGCAGTTTTAATATCTTCATAAAGTCGAGAATTAAACGTTACACGAGTCAGAAGAAAAAAAGCGTGCCATAAATTAAGCAGAAATGATACTTTGAAGCAGTTAGCTCGAAAATATTATACCGAATTTTTTGATTGGACTACCCGACCGTTGAGATCCCGGGTCTGCAAAACGCGCAGGGGGCGGAGAGGGCGGCCGCCAGCTCGAGAAAGGAAAGATGGAATGGGAGAAAGGTATGGGCCTCTGCATTAAAACGAGAGGCAAATTCGAGTCTGGTAAAGTTTTAAATGATTTTCGCCGAACTTGCTTCGCGAGTTGGTGTTATTAGGAAAAGTCAATTTTCGCAGAGAGCCGGCGCGGCGCGGGGCGCGCGGGGAAAAGAAAAAGATGAAAGAGAGAAAGAGACGGAGGGAAAGAAGGAGAAGGATTGCGGGAGTAACGAAGAACGGAAAACGGCGAGGGGAGGGGAGTCGGGGCTGCAGCGGCGGCAGCCACTCCGCGAGAAAAGTCCGACGAAATTACGGCGCTGCATTTTCGCGAGCGCGGAAATGCAGCCGCATATAAGTGCGCGATGTTTATACGTTCGCACTTACGACCGTGGGCGCGGCGTGCGCGCTTACGAGAAACGGTGACCTTCTTCCGACAATTTTACATTTCGAATATATTGGATTCGCGAGGAGCCAGCCACTTTGACGACACTTCCCCCGCCACCTCCCCTTCCGCTCGCTCTCCCTCTCCGCTGCATGTGGCGCATCAAAAGCTTTGAGAGCGAGTTATGTCGTAATTAAATTTTGGATTATCAAAACCAGAATTGTACTCTCTATCACGGCATTTAAGAATCGGACCAACATTATTCCGCGTCGCGTAACTCGCTTACGAACATCGAGAATCGTTCTTTTTAAGCGTTACTTTCTTTTATTTGTCCGGGCGACTTTTCGCCCGGAAACGCGGCGCGTCAATCGACAAAATCGACTGGCATTTTCGTAGCACTAATTTTCGATTGCATGCGCGGGCGTAGTTACAGCGTGCAGCTATTAAATTTCTATATTATATATCGCATAGGCGGGGGCCGTTATATGCGCTCGGGCGACTGTTGCTTTTGTTGGTGTATCGAACGAAATACTTGGCTAAATGACTACTGATTTATAGACGAGCTAATTGCAGTTAAGTAAAAACAAGATATAATTTATTGGGGCGCGATATTAATACGATTTGCGCGGATTAATAATTATGACTCGGTCATGTTTGTTTTAAACTGCATTGTTTCCGTTATTTGGATAATTTCGGAGAATAAATTATTGTAAGGTCATTATAATACGGCAAGCAGATACTGATTTAGGTATTAGATTTTTGTAATTACTCATAGACATTCGCGAAACAATTTATTATCCTCGTTCCTTGCACGATCAAACTTTTAAAATAAGAAGAAAAAAATCAAACAAACCGCACCGTAATTCAATTATATATACAAAAAGAAATCATTTAATATTCCACTTCAGCGTGCCGAGACTTCCTACTTATATGACGTAAGGAAAAATTCAACGCGTAGGAATCAATTCGTCACATCTCGAGGCGTGATTCAAGACGAATCTTCGGAAACTTATTAAAAGGGAAGAGGGCGCGAAAAAGAAATGAAGATTGATCGATATGAAATTATGACTTGTGATATTAAGTATGGCGCCTAAAGTGGGGCGGGCGTAATTTATGAAACGCCAGTTCTCATCAGTGACGAGCAAATAACTCGAGTGAATTTTTTGGCCTTAGGAGCGCGTTTAGCAGCGTCGACACGGGACGTGTCTTGACTGCGCGAGACGCTGGAAGTATAAGAGAAGTAAGAGTAGAAAGGAGAGAAGGAAGAAGGAAAAGGGAGGGTGAGAGTCCAGGAGTCGAGTCCACCAGGCGCGCATCTCCAGGAGGGTGGCTCCTCTGAATCAATAAGAACTGTTTCCTCGCGACGTCCCCTCGCACCTACCAACCGACCTAACTACCGACCCACCTACACCCACCTACACCCACCTTCGACTCGCTCCTCAGTTTTCTCCCCTTTTTCCTTTTATTACGGTTAGGGTTGGGCCGGCCTGGAGGCGGCAGCGGCCATCTTTATTTCTTTCCCCGTCGTTCTGCGACGACGAAGACGACGACCTCGAGCTCCGCCGCCTCATCCTCCGTTCACCCTTTTACTTCGTTCCTCCAACACCCCAACCATTTAGCCCCTTCAGATACCATTCCTCTTTCTTCGCTTCTTTGTTTCTTGCGTACCCGAGAATTATCATTCGTTCAATCTTGTCTCTACCCGCTCCTCCAACGAAAAACAATCTAGAATTGATGATGAGGAATAACAATAGAATTCTAATGTCTTTCCCTTTTTTTTTTTAACATGCAATCGTGTTGTGATTGTTCGATACGAGGGAGAATTGTTTTCATTAGAATTCAAATAATTGTGTTTTATTTGATAGTTTAATGCGGTTTCCAGTTCAATTGGGATTATTGTACAAATTGATAGAATTTATTTAGCCTTCCTCTTATTAGAAAATTATATGTTAGTTGAAAAATAGACGACAGTTAAATAATGTTCTTTTATTATCTATAAGTAAAGATGATTAAAAACATTTAATTTGAGGATGTTTTTGTACAGAAAAATCAATCTCTATTTCTAAAAATGCATGAAAATTCGTATGAAAATTAGTCAACAAATAAATTAGACACAGTAGGTTTAAGGTCAAGTACAAAATGTTTCGAAAATATAAAGAACATTTCTGCAATTAATAATGAAAAGTAATAAAGTAAAGTATTAAATTGTCAAATATTAACTTTTAATAAAGATAAAACGAATATAGTAATTTGTTTAATTTTGACATAACATTTGATTCGCCATATATTTATTTTGATAAAATGAACGTGTAGCTATCAAATTAAAAATATTATTCACATATTAAAACAGTCTCTCAAACTATATTTAAAAAATGATACGCGAAATATGTTTACCGTGGGTAAATTTTCATCGCATAATACTTTAAAACTAAAACACAAGTCTTAAATAAGTTGCTGACTTTACAAATATTAGACCAAGCGATTAATCCCCGTATATAATATGAAATTGTGCTATCTAAAAACGAACAGCACACTTGAAAATCTTTTGTTTTTCATTCGGGACCATTAAATTGTTATCAATTACTTGCGTTAATAAATCCACATAAATTATTCAAACACCTTCGGATCAGTGATCGCGTTTGCTTTCGCATGATAGAGATTGATATTTCCTTGAGTGTCGTGGGTTTCGGGTAAACACACATCGTATCAGTCGAGCGGTCCGTACGAAGAAGAGAAGAAGACGGGCTTTTGAAATATCGTTACCGAATTTATCCAAAGTACGGATCCTACGTGATGGCACGATGATGAGGGTTTAGGTCTTGAAGAGTTATCCTCAATTGAGGGATAATCTTGATGGATGGATTAGGGTGATAAATTGGTGTAACCGAGCGTTGGAATGTAACGCGAGGCATTAGAGGTGGATTTCGGTACAAAATTATTCTCGTTTTTACGGCAATCGTTCACCTGGAATGGGGGCGTTTCGTGCAAACATCGAAAAGTTGTTGGAACGAGTAATGACTGTCGCTTGGGTGTTTGGATAAGAATCAAACGCTCAAGTGGTGGCTCGTCTATCAAGATGCGGCAAGGCGTTATGACTATTCACGTAAGTAGCAAACAGTCAGAGCGAGAGGCCACGAGAGTGTGCGACAGAGAGAGAGAGAGATGGAGAGAGTTGAAGATGGGGAATGAAATACACCGGTGGAGTATATTGGAGACAGTTGCCGCGGTGTTGCCGGATCAATTTCGGTGGACCGCAGACACAAACTGTTTTAGTGGACTCAATCGAGCGGTTCTCCGGCATTCGGCTCCTTCTGAATCAATTCGCCTTTTCTCCTCTGTTTGCGCGCGCTTTACACTCCATTCTTACTTCATTCCATTCGTGACTTTCACGCGCGTCCCCGTCGCTCCTTTGTTTTGCAAATTATCGAATCCAAACATTTGCATTTCTTTTCTCCGACGAGCGCCAGCCACGGGTATCGACCAATATGAGACGTAAAACAGGAGCGGCGTGGATGTCGCAGCTTTATTTTTCCTCTCCTTTTAAGCGAGGGGCCATAAAAATCTGTTTATTTGATGAATAGTAATATGCGTATAAAGCCCTTGACGCGCGTGTTGGGGGGAAAAACGGAATAATGTGACTCCACCTAGATACAACCGGCACTCCCGTTCGGAGGGAAGATGTAATCAGTTGAAAACGAGAGAGGGACGGCTAAATGTAATAACGCGAGCTCGATAAATCGGACGTGTAAGTTATAAAGGGAAATTTTTGTTAACAACTTTGTTCCCCTTTGTGTGTTCGGTCTTGGGAACCTAAGACGGGGGTGGGTTGGACAAGCAGAAAAAGCATCGAAACTTCGTTAAACCAAAGTGATGAGACCACTTTGGCTGCGATAATGGAATTTCGTTGGGAAAAAAGAAATTGTCTCACTGGGAGCGGGCGTAATCAAGCGTCGCTTATTTCGGAGGCAAACAGAGAGCATTCGGGGTGGGCGCGTACGAGCTTTGAGGAGGGCCACCTACGCGTGCTGCCACATCTTTAATTAAACATTCCCTACCTAGCGCGCGGCATCCCGTGGGATTTTTTCTAACGGCACAAAACAAGCGGTACACGGTGTGTACAAATTGCCATTAGGCTAACCGCCGTCAAGTTGTCCTCCATTCTTACGTATCTTTCAATTAATCAAAGCTGACCATTGTCGAGCCCCGGCCGGGACGGGCCACTGATTTCCATTCACTGGCCCAACGCGTCGAATTATCGTACAGTTCTCGGTAGGAGGAGCGGAAATTTCGTCTTTCAAAGTAGCTCTCGGTTTTTTTTTTTCAGAATTTGAATGTCGTTTGGGAAAGTACGCGGGACTAAGTCGGGGACAATTGGATTGTTGGTCTCACCCTCTATCAGTATCTGCGCGGGATAGAAGGGGGATTGGTAAGAAGGATGGAGGAGAAAACGGAGAGAAATAGGTACGCAGCGTCTCTGAATTCCAATTAAAATTTTCTTCTCTAAAAACAGAAGAGCCCGCCCGAGGATAAATGGATGAAACGAAGTTGGTGGAACGGGGTGTCGGGGGGAGGGGGGGTTGGTTCTGGCGGCTGGGGCGGGAGGGGGAGGGGGGTGGTTGGTGACTTCGGTTCAAGTGGAAGGGGCTCTCGCGGAGCCGTGCAGAAGCATGACGATGGCGAGGTGAGTGGTAGGGGGGTGCAGCGGGGGGAGGCGAGTTGAACGTAATTAAAGAAGGGGGCGGAACACAGCCCTTGCACACTTATTCTAGATACGGAAAATATAGAGGATGGGTTGAGGGCTACGGAGGGCCCCGGGACTCCGAGCAGGGGCGGCAAAACTCGAGAGGTAAGACTTTGTTGTTTCCACGACATTTTCCTCCGCTTCGTCCTCCTGCCCCTGCGCCGTCGCCACCGCCGCCCGAGCGCTGCCTGCCGTTCCTTTCACGCCTGCTGTTGCCCCTCAAAGAACGCCCAGAATTCCGTTTTCGAGTTTCACCTTCTCTCCCATAGACGTTTTCAAACGAAAGGGTGTCTTTCCTCTCCACTTAACCTATCTTTAACCTTTTTGCTTTTATTCGCTGCCTTCCTTCCCTCGCGAGCTTTATTTTACTCGAGTCTCACTTCTTTTCGGTGAACGAGCACGGCAATGTTAATGATGGATTGCGAGAAAAAAAACATCACCTTGGAATGTTCTTGCGTTCGCTGTAAGAGAGATTTGTTAGTTACTTTTGGATTTAATTAGAGCGTGGGTTGACGACCTTTATGTCTCCTTCTCGCCTTGTTGGATCATCCCCGGAGTGCGAGTGTTCTTAGTAGACATATGAGAAACCTAGTGTTCAGGGTCAAGTATGAATGAAAGTTTCGTAACTGGGATTACGGAATAGTGTTCTAGTGATTTCGGAATGTTAACGATTTGTTGGAGTAAAGATGTGTATTTAGGCGTATACGCAATTTGGAAGCAACAAGTTTTTTTTTCTTTCTAGTTTTTTTTTTCTGTATTAATCAGAATTAATTTTACAACTAACTATTTTGCGTTGTTTGTGCAATAATAAGGAATGAAAAATAATATTATTTAAGACTATATTTGTACGTTTTTGATTTCACAATTATGCGTCTATACTTCAGAGATACAATATATTACATTCTTAACGAGGGAATTAAATTATAATGCGTTTTATTTAATTAATTTTCGAAATATGTTTTAATTATATTACTACCACTGAGAAGATAATACGCATGACAATGAACGTACGGATATTTTTTTATTATTATCAATATATACCGTTTGTTTAATGATAATTTATGTTTTAATTAGTTTTGTTATGATCTCTTTTGATTCATATCCACAATATTTAATGTAGATAATTAAATTTTAGACTTGAAATATAGTTAATAATTATATCATCAAATAATAGATTATAAAGTACTTCGTGATGTTTTAATTTCATACTTTGTAACCTTATCTAGAGATAATGTAAACAAATATAATAATCATTTCAGTCGATCATACATTTTGCATTGTTGTACATTTGAGTTTTATACTGTACTGTTGTTCTTCTTGAATATACATATATTAATTAACACCTTTATACGTTAAGTTCGTTACTATATCTGTAGTTTTATTTTATGTATACTCCGTGTGCCATCATATTCAAACACTGAATCAGACTTTGTATCTCCCCATGTCAAGTAGAACATGTTGCAACATTTAAAAATATTTATTTTCGAGATGATTTTCATACTGGGAAAAAAGTAAAATTTCTCCTTGCATAAAGTTGTAAGGAAAAAAAATTAAACATATGGTTTACTAACACTTGACATTTAAAACGAATCTTGATTTAATCATTAACGCCAAGCATCAATGTAAGATGAGAATGAGCTCCAAATGTTTACGTCTCACATTTAATATTAATTGAATTGTAAAGTTTATGCTAATTTATAATATTTAAGAGATTTAGGGAAGATAATAATAATTAGTTGAATTTTTATATAGGTACAATTATTATATTTCTTTTTATTTCAATAAAAATCATTCATTGCATCAATACACACTCAGTTTGCTAAATAAACTGGGTCAGACGATGAAGGTAATAATAAATAAATATCTAACGAATAATCATATAATAAGCATGTTCATTAAAAAATAATAACAAGTAATCAAAAGATAAATGAAAGCGGGTAACATATCTATAAAGGAATAATTGTTCCTTGAAAAAGTAAAGCAATCATTTGGTGCACAATCATTTCCAAAATTCGTTATAATACACAATACGTGGCGAAGGGTAGAAAAAGGAAAGGAAAGTTGACAAAAATATGAGGAAAATGCTGGGGCGGAAAGAGGGAAATAAGAGTAACCAAGTTTTGTAAGTTAATGAACTAAGCAATCCACGTCGGCCAAACCGTCTTTAGGCTTAACGAAGCGTCATTGGCGTGTGTAAAAATGCATTATGCATAAAGCGTAGCTTCGTCATAATAAAACTTCCTCTGGCATAACTCGGCGCGTTTTACATTTTACGACGCGTTCCCGTGACTCGTTTGCAGAAGCGTCAACGAAGAAGAAACGAGCGCTCCGTTTGCGTGGGTGGAAAGGAACGGAGGAATAATTGGACGAACATACGTAAGTCCGTGAGTCCGCGTAAGGCGTGCGTGGATGTGGACTGGCGGGCACCCCACGTGGGGCGCGCCGTACTCCCGGTAACACCCGGTAGGACATAACTCTCGCGCCGCGGCACCGTCCAACGGCGACGTCTTCCAAGACATCTTTTCTCTGGTCGAGGGGATCGATATGCGCGTGTGTGCGTGAACGAAAACGAGCACAGCCGCACACCAGCGACGCGGGCGCCGGCACAGGCTCGCTCGGCTCGCGTGTATACACGCACACGGACGGCACACTTAGGTGGGCTCGGGGCGAGTGTCGGAGGTTGAAGGACGGGCGAAGGGTGATGGTAATGCGGGAGAGAACGAGCGGTCCGCCCCTCGGGGGTTGATATTTAAATCTCCCCTTTTCTAATTTCGCCCCTTCCACCCTCTGCCTCAAGAGCACCCCCGTCCGACCCGAGATTCTCTGCGAGCGTCGGTTAGGATGTATATCCCTCCCCCGGCGGCACGCCGGCCGCCATCATGAAAATATTAAGAACTCGGGAAAATGGCCGCCCCACCCGCCGCCGTCGGAGAACGGGCGAGCTAAGGAAAAGCTCTCCGGCTGCCACCGCCACTGCCGTCGTCGCCGCTGCTCCGCCACCCACCCACGCGCGCCCGACCACCACCGCACCCCCTCCCCTCCCCATTCTCACCCCTTTCCCCGCTCCACCCCCCACGTCTTCTTCTTCTTCTACTTCTTCCTTCCGATTCCAATGGGGTGAGAGGTATAAAGGTAGCCCAGGGGGAGAGTTCGGGAGACGCAAGACTGACTGTTCGGTTTTCAGTGCGCTCGTTGGCTCTCCCCGGCTTCTTCAGAAGCGAGACGGGGGCCGGATTCGACTTATAAAGAAAAACTCCCGCTTGGAACAATTTCAACGAACTGATACGAAAGAAGGCACTCCAACGCCAATCCTTACCTTGCTTTAATATTTATGATGGTTTGCAAAAATAATCGTAGTAATGATAACGTTAAATTTAGATTCGTTATTTTATAAATATTAAAGGAACGTTAGAGGATGGATAATGGCAGCGTTGAATATTTGTTATAATTTTAGTGACCACGTAAGAATTAGAAGGTGTGAAATCGTTTCATTTTACATGATCTTGGTTGCATCGATTTAAACTGTTATAAAGTAATAGATAATAGTTTTATCCTGAGTACTCAATTTAGGTCTTCATGTTCGTCCAAGTGCAAATTCGTTGGCTCACGTAACTTTGCTGCCACTTGGATACAGGACGGGCAGGCACTGTCTTTCGTCCGGGCAGGAATCCTCTCCTCTTCATTTTGTCATTAAACGCTGGTACTTATCGAACATGCGAAATTCGTTATCACTCGGCATGTCGTGGGAAGCCGCAGATGGTTGTCCTTTAAGGGATGGTTTAAGAAAGTTATATTTAGTTGGGTTCGGATTGGCAGCGAGCGTTTAAGGTTTCGCGAAATTGGTTAGAAGTGGTAATTTGGGGAACCCAAATCGAATACTGCTTTAGTGGGGTACGAATTTATTTTAATTTATACTATTTAATACGTACAATTTGTGAACGAGGTTTTACGTTAATTTTCAATGATTTATATGGTTTTACATTTTAATGTCGAACTTGAAGATATTTAAATATGAACTTTTAATTTTTTGTATATTTTTTTATTGACAGCTTATTATAAGTTAAATTATTTTATTGATGAAAATAAGCAAGGACTTTTCTATAATTAAGGAAATATTTCTTAATTGTTTATTTTTAAGTAGATACTAGAAAATGTGAATTATTGAAGTTATTGACGTGTGAAATTACGTCACTGTGTGACTGAATGTAGAAGCATTAACCTACCCTTCTCAGTTCTCATTTATTTTATTATCATTAGAATAACATTGTTGACTAATAATAAATTGATAGAACAAAATTATTATAATTCTTCATATTTATTCGATTATGTTTATAAACATTGAGATGCTGCATTGAAAATAATTACCTGATTACAGTAATTTATAAATAACTATAGTAACTTAATTATAAAAAGTAATTCGTCAACTTCTGGTAGCTTCTGATTATTTTCAGGCTTTGTTAATAACTTGTCAAATACGCTTGTTATAAATTATTCAGAACATTACTATTCAACTGTTATCTATGTTTCATGCGTAATAAATGTAACGTGGAAAATTTGATTTACTGAGTTGTTACATTTTGAAATCTAAATTTTTTCTACTACATTTCAATTCAAATTCTACACTTTTATCATTGACTTATTAGATTTTATTATTATATGTTAAAAAGTAAAATATTTTGTCGTATATAAATTAAGATAAAATAACTTTAGTTTTATTATTGCTTCAATTTTTTCACGTTTTTTACTACTAAAATATATGTTTTTGTTATTGGAAAAATTTAGAATTCTGTCATCAAATGTCATCAAAACAATAACAAAAATATTTTAATAATCAAGAACAATTCTTTCTTTTATTACGATTAACACTATTATAAATTAAAAATTTTAATAACTCCGTAACAATTAGTGATACTTATTACAAAATCAATGAAATGACTATCCTTAAAGCACAAAGAGCATTGAAAAATATTTGTCAAAGGTAGCATTTAAGTATGACAATAAGATCGACAAGTGCAGCTGTTAATTTAGACCGACGAACGCATGCATCGCGGTGAGTTGAGACAGGTCATGAGAACAAGGGTTGAGTTTGTTCCACATTCGGGGGGAGGGGGTCTCATTCCCATCATCTCATTCTGCAGCCGCGTATGCGTGCAATTTCGCGTCGTCGGCTTATCTCGCGTAAAGTCGTGGGGATGTGCGCGTATTCGCACGTTTAATGATAACTCCAGTATCGAAAACACATCTCGTCAAGTTTCTAAGTTTCACGACATAAATTTTCCTAACAAACTTCACAACAGTTTTCTTAGTTACGTATTGCGCGCGCAACAAAAAAAATAATAATCACGAAATATACGGTTCTGATTCATTTTGAGGTCATCGCACCTGCAAAGTACTTCATAAAAAATAAATTTATTAGCGTTCACCGTCATTATAATTAGAAAATAACGATTAATCTTGCAATGCAGATTGGATTCATTATTGACGACAATCGCGGAAGTGAAAATAACCCCCGTTAATGGAACACATTTAGGAGAATAACTGAAATTTTGGAGGAAGTAAATTTAAAATGCTGATGCATTAGTTATATTAGAATTAATTAGAATGGCAAAGTTGAGGAAATAAAATTTCTCCCCTTAGTCGATCGGCTTAATTCGAACCAATTAAGCGCACTCATTCTGGAAGTAATCTAATTATTCCATTAGATATTTTTAACACCATCTTATACCGATGAAGAAAAATTGTAAAAAATACCAAATCCAGTGGTAAAATGTGCTTGAAGTTGAATAATGAAAATAATATAAATATATTTTACTAAACTCAAACAGTATTTAATAAAATGAGACGGGTACATCTATCGTTCACTGAGAAGTTTAATATTTTTCGCAATTATTTATTTTTTAGTGCATATATTTTATGTGTAAAAGAAGTAGTTAAAATTAATTATTTCACGAAATAAATCAGTCCCGTGTTTGCTTTTATAAAATATTACGATAGTTTATATAAAGCAGAAATTACAATGTTGCAACACGAAAATTGGTTTCATATTTATTTCTCACTTGACGTAACTGTTATTTCGAGTAAATGTACCCACGTCGAAACGCATAAATTTGAAATACCATTAAGTCGCATAAAGAGCACGATCTAAAAGTTTATACGAAAAGCGGATAAATAAAACAGGGCGAATGGAAATTCTTTGCATTTTCGGCTCATCACTAGAACTTTCCACGTCTATTTCTAAGCAATTGTAAAGCCTCGGCTAAAATGCTCGCGAAAATTCCTTATCCGAAAGAATTTCCATTGCCGTTCGAGTCAATTGCCTGAGGAAACATTGGACTTCTTCCGGATTTCTCGGCAGTATCGTCGGAGCAATATGTCTTCGTCAGCGGTCGCCATTTTGTTCGCAAAGGGTGGTGGTCGGAGATAGAGCGATTAAGAAAATGAAGATAGATACTGGCGGATAAAGCAGCCTTGAGGAAGGCGCCGCGTTGTATCGGAAAGGCCGGGGCTCGGGGACGGGGGAGGGGGCGCGGAAAGTGATCAGCAAGAAATA
Source organism: Leptoteleia sp. ZL-2020 (assembly GCA_022817305.1). Taxonomy (NCBI): domain Eukaryota; kingdom Metazoa; phylum Arthropoda; class Insecta; order Hymenoptera; family Scelionidae; genus Leptoteleia; species Leptoteleia sp. ZL-2020. Next base: position 17,403 of record JABFPN010000934.1, read on the forward strand.
GCTCAGAAGAGAGCTTCATCGCGCGGAAGATTTCCCGCGCGTCGGCTTAATCATTCGGAATCATTCGCGAGGCAGGTCGATCAATTTTATGCATTCTTCGGCACCCTCGCTCACGTCCGAATTAGTCACGTAAACGAGTGCATTACTCGCAACGACACTGGCTCCGCATTCAGCCCCGGCTGATTCAATTAACCGTTCAAAATGTTGATGGCGATCGAACGAAACAAATGACGCTGATTGTCTGCGCGTCGAAGTTCGCGCAACAAGTTAAATTGACGGGCATTTTTCCGCCCGCTGGGGAGGGGGGGTGGGGGGCGGGAATCGGGGTGGGGGGTTTGGGGGTGGCGCTCGAGCGAGGCGCAAGTTCTTTAAGGAAAATTGGACGAGTTTAACGGCGTCGCGACGCTCGGCCGGGGTGGGGCGCGATTTCAAATAGAATGCTCTCATTTATCTGCAAAATTTCTGGCGCGCGCGAGTGCCCCGGCGCACATACGGACGGACGGGGTTGCACGTGTACGCGGAGGCGCACACAGACGGGCGTAGACGTCGAGTTGCCGGGTTGTACGCCGAGGAAACTTGAGCCATTTTTCCCCCCACGTTAGCAGACTGGCAATGGTACCATCAAACGTTGGTAACGCCTGAGGACACCAAGGACCATATCCTCGGCGGCGTGGCGCGGGGCGGGGTCGCGCGCAAGATGATATTTTCTTATCTTCTCATTACTTAATTTTACGATCGATTCTGATACCACCCCAGGCGTTGCCATGGCTACCCCTCTTAAGTGCGCCATAAAAAGATGAAAAGCACGCCGGCATATTTCCCTGCGCGCACTTCTTCCGAGCCGCGCTGCAACGCCGTCTGCCCGCGCCGCGCCCCCGATCGCTTTGGATGGGCCAACGTGCCTTAAGCCCCGACTCTTCCATAAAACGGCGCAATTCACTTTGCGCGCTTTTATGACGACTTCGAGCGCCCATTTATACAACGCGTTGGGTATTCGCGGAGGCCGAAAAGACGCCACGCGATACGCAATTGTAAACCAACGGCGAAAATAGCCCGGCTTATTTGCAATGCCAATTAAGTACTGCGATCCTGTCATTTATTCCATAATTCGCAATCTTGTTTGCTTATTTCAGAGCCGGCTCTTTTTCTGTCATTCATTAAATAATTTGGCCTGTTCTTCGGATGCTGCAATTTGAACTTGGTAAATCTTATATTACATTAGAAGAACAATTTCATCTAAACGCAGAAAAAATGTTAAAATTACAACACCTTATAGGCACACGTAAAATTAATTCGTAAATCATTATTATTTGATAAGAATCAAAGTCTTAGTAAACGTACTTCAATTTTTACTGTACTGTACACTAATAAATTGTATACATTGTTTCAATTTCCTCTGCGTTTATATTCGATTCTTTCAGTACAGATCTTATAAACTATTGTCAAAAACATTTAAAAATGCCTTATAAATTATTAATTACAAATTTTACGATATTTTCAAGAACATAAAATTAATTAAAATTTAATTAAAGTAATTCAGATAATTAATTTTTTAGAGACTTAATTTTTATTAAAATTACTTGTTCATTTTAATCATTTTCATACTTAGTTTTAAATGTTTGAAGTCATAGAAATTAATTTTAATTCATAAAGGATTTACGAATATTAATTTGTGGACATTTCAATTATATAAGACCGAACTTTCTTATTAGGTCGTTTATGTATCGAGAAAATAAAATATAGATTCCAATGTATTATGCATTGTCTGTGTACGAAACAATGGAAGAAATGGGAGGGACAATTAGGACATTCGTTTTGAGCATTACTTGTTTTAGAGATGTGTTGAATTAAGAGGTTATTACGTGATTTCAAATATGATAGTGCTCAGTAAAATAAATATTGAAGGAATTCTTTGAGTGTCATTTAAGTGACGTATTGGAGAGGTGCCTAATTTGTGCTTAAATAAAATTATAACTTTATTAATATGTAAGTTTACTGTATTTATAATTAACTTTGTCAGGAAATTGGATTTATTGAATTATTATCTCTGGACAAGTATTAAAAGTTAGTTCCATTAATGTAGTTCATTTAATCATTGAAATCAATAAAATTTGAAGAAAATTTTATTGTAGATAAACCCTTTCTTTTTCTTGAATCAGGAGAAATTAGGAAAAAGTAATAACTGTAGAATTAAAATATTAAAAATTTCCTAACAAATTTGACTATATTTTTATGCGAGAATAATACAGAATCATTATAATATAAAATACATGATCTAACAACGCTTTCAAATATATTCACATCATATTAATAAAAATAATATAATAAAATATTTACATGTCTTTATGGCATTTATCCCTGGGGTGCCATAAGAAGTCACACGAGTGAATATAAAAGCAGCTTAAATGTGTTGTTCCCCACATATAATAAGTCTGAAATAATAGGGTCCGCTGAATATAAGTGTTGTAATATTTTTTAGTACAACTCGAAATTACAACATGCCTACTTAATAATTACGCAAGCGCCGTTTTTAACATATTCGTACCGCAGTCGAATTTTCTCTCAGACTAATTCTGATTTCTGTGTCACATTAACAGTGTTGTACGAAAATATCACTGAACTAAAACACGAACAAAATGCAGCATGCATTACAAGGCGACCGGGAGCACCAAAAAAGGAAAATTCAACTTTTATTAGTTGGCGCGGTGCAGGTTGATGTAGGATACGTTTCATGACTGAATTTCAAACCAAGTTAAACTTCCCGTCGCAAAGTTCTTTTGCGGAACTCGCGCGAAAAAAACGGAATTTAATTCGTTCATTTGGCCAGATTATAATCGAAGCATGATCAAAAAAATTATTATATTACTCGAAGATGAAAAATGAGTCGCTAATTTTCAAGTAAAGTATCGCTGGTACAATTGGGAGGAGAAAAAGTCGAGGAAACTGTGTAAAATCTTGATGACGAGGTGGGGCTCGTGTTTGAGTTGGTCCGGGGGTCGGCATATCGCCGTTAACGTTCGACGTGGATGTTTTTGTCGGTGGTTTGCGGCTCGCTAGTAAACAAATGATACGCCCCCGCGCTCACCCCCATCGCTCGCTCAGGCGAGGATGCACTTGCTCTCCGCTTCAACTCAATCCGGGCATCCTTCGTCATCCATTTCCCACCCTCGCATTCCGTCGTACATGTGTGCGAAACTCCTCGCAGCCGCTTGCTTCTATACCCTTGTAACATAATCGCTCCACTAAAGCAACTTAAAAAGGAGACAATTTGCCAGGCTACAACATTACATCGTTACCTTAAAAACGTCCGACAAGTCATTTGCAGTTGCAAACAGACACCTGCGGCTTATTTTTACCTTGAATTATTTATTTTGTACGTGCTCAAGAAGAACTTTATATGAGACCGAATTATATGAAGAATTATCGAGATTTCTTTTTTGCAAACAAATTTGGAACCTTTTATACTACTTTATTGAATATATAGGATGCTTATCTTATATATCTTTGCATCAGAAGAAATCGAATTGAAATGTGAACGTGGTTTGGAATTCATGTTATCACTCTAGGTTACGATTAGATTTCCAGATCCGGCGCCAGTGCAACGACCTTCACTGCCAATCTATTCACTCGCACAAGATTTCGATTATATTTTAATTAGGAAGCTACAAATAAATTATGAACAAAAAATTCTAATTGTTTAGTTCATAGCAGATTTGTTACTGCATCATTCTAAACCTAAAATAAAAATTGTCTTACTAAATAAATAAGTAAATTTTATATTTATGCAAATAATAACAGATGAGATAAAATAACATTTCTTTTACAAAATATTTAAAAGTGAGTTATATTTCTTATTTTCTGTGAACTAAAAATTGTACAATTATTTTAATAAGTTGAACTATGATAAATTAAACTTAGTATAATTTCACCCCCTTCTTATATTACATAAATTAAAGTATTTAAATTGCATTATAATATTACTTTTATTAATGTGAGTACGTTATTCAATTCTATTTAACCGATATTTTACAGGACGTAAGGATATTAAACTCATTCCCTCAGAGAAAGAAATCAAAAATATTTTCATTGCGAAAATAGCTGAGTATTTTATGCTTGACTTAATCCGTTTCACTCTCTTTAAAGCTAATAAGCTTTGTGTACATGAAATCATATTTGGTAATGATAAACAGTTTATACAGAGAATATTCTATCTCTTAAGATGTTAAAAGGAATATTAAATGCAATCATGAAATCTCGCCAAAGTATTCTTATAAGTTGGATATTCTTACAAATTAATGAAAGTTCATGTGAAATAAATACTTGTTTTTTAATGTACGAATTTTAAATACTTGTATTTTTATAAAGTAATATGGAAAACTTGTTCTGCATAATGTCATGTATGATGTAATAAAAATTCACCTTATAGAGTCTTACACAAAATTCATAAACAATTTATACTTTTATAATCTTTATTTCTTTATTTACAAATAACAAGTACTGTAGTTGAGTTTATTAAATTTATTCATGAGGTAGTACAAAAATCGTTATGAAAGCACGAATTATCGGCAATTCTTGAACTAGATCTCAAAGTTGAAAATAAAAGCAAAGTTAGGCAAAGTGGACATTTTTCCTGAGTTAAAATATAATGCCCGTAACTTGTGGCCAAAGCGATAGGGGCGTTTGTCGAAAAGTTTTATAGTTTGAATTTTGAAAGTTCGCGATGCCGGGCACGTTAGCTGTAGTGGTGTTTGCAAGGCAGCATAGAGTTTAAGGTGGTAGTTTGGTCGGCACCATAAATTTTCGCCGCGCGAGTTAAGGGCTGCGAGAGACCGTAGGTGCCTCTGCCACATATCTTTCTACCATCTCCTATCAATAGTGCCTTAACGGAACTTACCTTTAACTTGTTCAACAAAAATAATGGAAACCACTGATCAGTGATTCTGTATGGCCAATATTTAACAAACTCGCTGTAATCAATTATACACTGAGAAAAAGATAGTGGCGTAAATCAACATATTATGCATGAGCTATACGACTATAAAATAAACAATTTTAACATGCATTGTATTAAAATTTGGCATTAATATAATCAAAATAACAAATGTTATCATTTTTGTATCAAATTTTAACACAAAACATGTTTAAACATGTTAAAACAATTTTAATACAACTTTTTTTTCGGTATAGGTCAAACGTGTTAACCGATTTGTTTTAATTTAACATTATACAATGCAATAACAATATTTATTTTTTGATTTCAATTTTCATTGATTAATTTATATTTTACAATAATAGCAAACGTTTGGTATAATTCTTATCGTTGGAATATCCTTATGATATAGTGTGCGACTTGTTATACATTAATCTTAGTTATTGTATAAATTAGGAATAAAATGTAACCGACTCGAGTCCCAGTGTTGCAATCAAATGTAAATTAAAAACTAATCAGCATCTTTCAATCAAGTAGCATCAATAAAATTTGCATGAAACAGTTCTCACGTTGAAACATAATAAACTGCCAACGGTAACGCATGTCTATAATTTGTACCACAATCATGTTCGAAAATTCATTCAATTACAATCACACAATGATGACTGCATTGAATTACCAAAGTCGCATTAAACTACATGACTGGTTAAATCACTAAGTTCGTTATTCTAACTGGGTAACTTCTTTTTCGTACTATACTATTAGATCTATTTAAAATACGAAAAGTAAGAGTATATTTTCACTAGATTAGTATATTTCTATAAATTATTTATTATACAACATTTAATGCCAATTTGTTGAATTATATATGGAAATTTACTGGGCCAATATTCAACCGAATTTAGTAAATAATTAAAACCCTAAATTTTGCTTCTCCAGTGCCAGTATTGGTAAACAAATAATAAAATTCACATTTTGTTTAAATTCTTTTATTGACTTTTTTTAATATTTATTCTACAGTTCTAATTTTAACGTTGCTTAACAATAATGATATAATGAAATAATTGGAAATTTCAAAAGTATTGAATTTAAAATTTATTTTAGAGAATTTCAAATAATTGATGATAACATCACGATTGTTTCAACAGCAATATTTTTAAAGTTAATAATTAAAAAAATATATAAGCAAGAATTTATGACGTTATAAATGTGAAAAAGTTGTAATATTGAAAAAGCAACGGCGTCTGCGAATTGTGGACTAACCGAAATCCAGACTTCGACCTTTGATATATATATAATGAAACGTCGCGAGAACTCTCACCCTATTTGCGTTTTCGTCTTTTCTGGTGGGCGTCCTTCTTCGGCGAACGCTCTCTTTCTCGCAAGCCCCGTCTACCGCATCCTTTTGCAAGGCAGCACTAAAGCGGACGTAGTATGCAGATTCATGAAATAAATGCCTGAAAGTTTCACTATAACTCTGCGCGCAAAATCTCCAGCTCGTCCTCTCTCGACCCTCCCATGCCCTCCCTCGCGACCTCCTTCGTCCGCTGAGAGCACCACGAAGCCACCGCATTATTTAGTACTTCCGCGTAGTCCGCGGAAAATGGCCGGAAAACCTGCCGGAAAAACCAACATTCCTCCGAGCTGCGAAGATGGCTTTTACTTAGATAATGCATGCTCAACTGCACACAGCAACTGTGCTCAAGTCGGGTCCCGAAAAAATGATAGATGGCTGCGGGACCTTGCGCATTCAGCGCCCCAATCTTGTTGTATGGGCATTAATTTTTCATCCAACCCGGTTCAAACAGCGTTCGGCATTATAAATTGTTGCGCCTGAATTATTTAGCAACGGTCATACCAAAAGTATTGCTTCGGTGTATATTCCGCTAAAAAGAGGAAACGATAATACGGTTGATTTTCATATAATTTAAAATTATAATGTTCCGACGAAAATGTTTGCTTTATATTTCATTAGGTTGATCGTTTATTATCTTTATGAAATAAATTTTACATTATACTTTTTCACTAACCAGTATAAATAATAATTTTCCTTTTAAATTCAATATTATCTGACAATATTGTTTATAATTTATTTTCCGTAACGACAAAAATAGACACGGTATTGTATCACGCAGGATCAAACCAATTTTTTTTTTTTTTAATACCAGTGTGAAAAGGGAGAAAAAAGAAAACGCGCGTCCTCCCCGGTATTTAAAATCCGATTGAGGGGATTTAAATGGAGAGGAAAAAAGTTGGACTCGCGAGTTATCTCGTTTTTTCGCCCCCGGCCAGTCTCGTTTCCCCGCATTTTTTTTTGTCCCAATAAATGCGGCCAATAAAAATAACGACCAACAAAACCGCAAGCACCTCGGCGCTTTGCGGAGGTTGAGTGGAAACCACAAGCCACCCACAGGGAGTATACAACTCGGCATATCCTACATCCTTTACCCGCCCAAACCTCTCTCCATTTGAATCCGTTTCGCGTGCACCGACTCGCTTGCTGAAAAATTGCTATTCGATTTTCCACACAACGCCGCGCAATCAATATAATCGAATGCTGCCTCTGCATATTTATCCCCATTGTTCTGCATAATTTATTAACAGCCGTATAATTTCTTTATCACGCGGAAAATTAATTTGATGTGGAGGAAATTATTATTGTTTTAATGAGAACGAGTTACATCAATTTGTATTCTTTATTTCTTTGTTTGTTTATTTGTCTCCCTCGTTAAATGATACATTATAACATGTACTTAATAACATGTAAAATTAAATAATTCAATTTAAACATTTCCGATTAGCGAAATTAAGGTAAGTCGTAATTAAATCAAATTAACGGGAGAACAAAAATATCAACAAACGAACGAAACACGGATAAATAATATAGGATTCATAACTAAAATCTTTTAGTTAAAGACATTTAGTTAAAGGAACCAATATGTTTGTTCAAGAACAAATATTTTTAGTTACAGTAACTAAACAATCTTTAATGTTCCATTCCATAAATATCTAAGGAAGAAGTCAGGAAAATTGAAGAATAATAAAAAAAAGCTGTGTGTGTTCTTTGGACCAGAAGTATAACTTTTTCAGGATTTAGATATGACGAAATATGTATCACACATATGAGATGTATATGGAACAGGTATGGACCATATATAGGATAAATATGGATCAGGTATGGACCATATATGGGATATATATGGAATAGGTATAGAAAAACACATACATTAAAAATTATATATCATTGAAAGAATGGGAGATATTTTTGAACTTAACAAAGAGAGGTGTGCCTCCCCCCCCCCCGCATTATTACTTAATATTTGGGGGAAATTTAATTAAAAAGTTGAAACCGCTCGTGGAAGATTTTTCAACGAGGGACACGTATTTCGAAAGTGTGCGCATAGATTAACTTCGAGATGTGAAAATCTCGTTTTCCATTCTGTTTAAGTAAGGAGAATTAGCCGGAGACGTGAAAAAGTCTTAATAATGCTCGGAACGGAAATTCGCGTGAGCCAACGCATGCACACGTACAAACACACGGGCGGCGAAAATTGCAAACGTGCTTAGCGGGCTGCTCGTGTATGGTGGCTCCTGGGCGTTGCTCAATGTGTTTGTGCATTCCTCGGGGAGGTGAGAGGACTCGCGCTAATCTAGCGAGATTAAGATAACCCCTAAAAATGTTCAGCTAAGTCGCCAACTTTGTCTGCAAGATGTGCTTAAAACGTGAGAATCCACCCTCTCCAAACTGGCGAACGCTTCCTCGCGCTCTGGACTAACTGTATCAACGATGCTATTACTATTTATATATCTATATAGGGCGGTAATCAAGATGTCCTCTCGCTCTTCTCGCCGTTTGCTTTTGACAATTAATTTTGCCATAAAAAATTAATTCAATGCGACAGCTTATTATAACGCATCGTTGTTGCGAAATTGTTTATTCGTCAATTTATTTCACCTTTTATTCTTGCACGTTGCAAATAAATTTATATTATACGAAGGGAACGTGAATGTATGGTGATTGCACGATTAGGTAAGTTATTGGCGTGATAAATAATTTAATTTAAATTTTCAGTTGATAATTTTATTTTTGTATCGTAACATCATCCCTTTGTGAAATGAATTTCAAATTATATTATAACAAAAGCGATTATTTCGAGTAAATAAACGTTTTTATTTCGTGGGTTTAATTAACCCAAGGGTCTTAGATATCGAATAGCAAAAAGCAAGAATTTTAATTAAATATTTAATAATGTACTAGTATTTACGAGCATGTTTTCGACCTCGATACAGTTAACATAATTTTCTGCGAAGAGAATAAATTAATAGAATAAAATAATTTTATTTCAAGTCTTTGTTTACATTGGAAATATATTATATTCGAACTTAATTGCGAATGTAAACACAGATTGAACTGAGACAAAACATTGTTTTCGATTTCTGTTTATGCATTGTTTACATTCGACTGGCCTTCACAGTTTAATTTCAGCAGTGTTTTCAAAGTTCATTGACCTCGGTGAAATTTTTTTACCAATGTATCAGTTTGTGGTGTAGTGTTGAACAGGAAGGAGCGAAATTATTTTTGTGTTAAGGTGAAATATTATTTGTTAAACTCAGAATAAACATAATATGCTTAATAATACATATCTTTACACATGTTATAAAATGCAAATTAATTTAAAATGTATGTCTTTTTATATAATTACAGATCTTTCTTCGGCTTTCGACCCCGGCGTAAGGTGGACACGAGTGGACATTCTGCGGCTTCGTTCGACACGTTTAGCGAGTCACATCTTCACAACGGTAAGTTTTTCTTAAAATTAACTTTTCTTTTTAATATTAATTTTAGTTTAGTTTCATTCATTAATTTATGTGGTGAGCTTGCTTACTTATCTCAAGCAAATATTTATTTACAAATGAAAAATATTCATTTTTTCCATACCCAAAAGTTGTGAAATAGTGCGTATATTTTGTAACTAATATGAAAAATGTGAAATGTCAAACGAGTCAATAGAAGTTGACAAACCACAAGTGAGTTTTGAAATGAAATTAGAAAAATGTTCAAGCTCGTTGACTGGCATATTTTTTTAAGGAAAACTTTTCCGAATTTGTGTAGTATATGTTTTTAAAATTTCATAAATACATGTTTTTAACAGTTTTTATTTATAATGATTGATCTATAATTGAAATAGACTTTAGTAACGTCAAAGAAATTAATTTTTTATAACACATAAGATTATTTAAAATTAAGATTAATTTAATAATTATAAATTCGGGTTATCGTTATTACATTTTTTCTTTGCTGCTAAAAACTTTTTGAAATATCCAAGTAATAGTAAAAACAATACCATTAAATATATTACTATGCATGTGGAGCATAGTAGAAAAACACAATAGAGTTTGTGTCGAGTTGAAAGCCAGCCTCGTGTCTTCACTTGCAATATTGCTACCTTCGTGACAGCGTGTCATTGAACTAGATGCAATGAAATTACTCTGCGTGTCTCCGCAACTGTCTTAGTATTCGCCTAGATTAGTATATAAGTATGTATGCACGCATATACAGATAATTTATCTGGAAGTGCGTTGCAGCTTACGTAGATTTTAATTAGCTTACGATTGATCAATGCAAACACACATGTTTATTCATCAAATTATCGTCGAGCTGCCTCTATCGATGGACACATTTTTTTTCCCCTCAGTTCAAAACTAATGAAGTAATATGCTAATTATATCACCGTTTAATTCTCAGCATAGAGATATATATCTTCTGATAACTGAACAGTTATTAAATATCAAATAATAAACTGCAAAAAATAACTACGTATTTAATAAAACAATTAGTATAATTTAATTGCTTTGTTGTTACAAGTGATAATGAATTGTAACTTTTACTTAAACAATTTTTGTTTATTTAAGTACGTAAGATGTAAAGCGATTAAAAAGTTTCGAAATGGAGAAATACAAGCTCTGAAAAAAGTTGTGAATATATATGGAACAGATATGGAATTAAGTTTGTTTACGTTCTGTATTTCGAAAACGTTTCATTTTTCGGTCCCAAAAAATGTTATTGAATGATTAACATCATAATAATACACTATTTTTAGTAACAATGTCTACATATGTAGCAAGTTTAGTTTCTTCACCTTTAAAATGAATAGTTTTTTATAGTCTTCAGGATTACCAATATATTTCGTTTTCATGATAAATAAAATATCGTGCTCAATTCGAAAAAAAGTGGTTTTATGTTGGTAGTTCCTTGTCTTTGGATTGAGTAACCAACTTGTAACCACATTATTCCTAGTCAAGTATTATACTATTAATTATTAGTAAATTTTGACGTAACATTTTTCTCGCCGTGAATGTGGACCAGAATGTCTATTACGCGTCGATATACTTGTCGAGGTAAGGTAATGTTTCGCTAAAGGATGATACGAGAATGCAGAGGTAGCCGATCTAAGAGGCTCGGATAGCAATTCATTTGTCAAGTCGCTCGTGACGCTGCGGTTTGCTGATAATTTCGTTTAACAATACCCTTCCTCTCCGCGAAAATAACTTATCGATCGAGCCGAACACTACCATTCTCGTTCACCATAATACTCCCGCTAGTAAGTTTAATGATTGCACCTATCGCTCCAACGAATTGCACGAGAATGCATTTCTATCGACGCACCGAAAGTGCATCTTCTCCCCATGCGAGACCTTAACAAATTTTAGTCTTTTTATCGTTCTTTATTTTATACGCGGTCAAAAATAGTGATAAAATGCTTATGATCATTTGAGATTTTAGTAAACTGAATGGGAATTATATTCGTTATTTATAATGAAAATAAGACTGCATGGGAAAAAATATAGTTGTATATAGGTAGCATACATGTTCACATATACGTGACTCCCATATATGTTTGCATATATGACACCTATATAAATTCTTTTTCATGGGTAATAATTAAAATATCAGAAAAAAAAGATATTATGCATATAGAATGTAGAATTCTTTGTCTCGCATATAATTCAATTTAATTATTCTTTCATATGGTATCTGAATTAAAAAAAAAAGGAAAGAAGAAATTATTAAAATACGAGTCCAAAAGAGCCGAGAGATTATAGCAGTAAAAATCGAATTACTCCACCAATTTTTCTACGCGCTTAAAAGAATGACCGTAAAATTTTTTACGTCCTCTCTCTCCCTCTCTCTCTCTCGCCCGCGTATTTTAATATGGCTCATTTTACCCCTTTATAAAGTGCTGGAAAAGTATAATCCCCTTAGCGATAAAAAATAACTTAAAGCGAAGTTCTCGCTTTAATATTAATCAGCCGGGTTATAAAGCGGTGTATAAAGTACGTAAACGCGGCGGTGAAAAATGCGCGCGTTTGTCGGAAAGTGTTGCAGACCGCTATGATAATCACGTCAAAATTGAAAGACGTGTCGTATTTCTCGAGTGCTTTTTGCCGCGCGCCGCGCTGACAGGGGTCGCGAGCGGGATAAAAAATGGCCAGGAAAAAGTCCACCCTTTTACGGGCGGACAAGTAATAAAGTAATTTTATGAAGTGGTCGGCAACGTCCGACGTCCGTTCTTGGGGTCCACGTGAAAAATTGCCCGGACACCCGAGGATGGAGAGAGGTGGGACGGGACGCGCGCGGGCCGCCCGGCGGTAACCCGCCCTTAAGTGAAAACATACTGTTCGTTGTCTTCCTTTTAACCCGCAGCCGCGCAAAAAGGGACCATAAGAACGACGTCGACGGTTTGGCAAGCTTCCTGGGTCCCTTCGCCTCCTACTCGGCCGCCGCGGCCGAGGATCGCCCAGGCCTTTTTAACGTTTCACGGCGGAATTTTATTAATTCCAACCCCCGGAATTTTCGACTACCGACCGAAACCAAGCGAACAAGCGCGCCGAGGAAATAGGGCGACAAATTAATACGTCAGCATTCGAAACGGTTGTTTTTCCGAATGATTCTATTTTTGCATTCCCCGTGAAATTCCGCGTTTTCGGTTACGTTATAATCCCGTATAAAAAGAAGGGACATTTTTGTTTAATTAGTTTTGTATACTCTTTAAATTAGAATAGGTGACATTTCACTTATTGCGAGTGGATAAGTGATGTAACTTTATCAGTTAGTGAATTTCAACATTTTGAAAACTTTAAATAGATTTTATTTACGAAATATTAAAAATTGTAGATTTTTTTGGAACAATTTTATTTTATATGTAATCTGCATTTTACGTTTAAATAAATGATAATTCAATTCACTTACGAAAAAGTAACATTTTTACGTTTTGTACCTGAACTTTTTGTACAATTTAATATCTGAAAAATGAGTTTGCTTATATGAAAAGTAAAATTTTCACTTATTCAAATTAAGAGAATGGTTTATAAAAATTAGATTTATTCAACGCTTAAACGTATTTAATTATTTTAAATTATGTAATAAAATTGAGTAAAGAAAAATATTATATCGGAACAGGTTTTACAATTGCGTGGAATGCAAATATTTCGTGCAATTCAGGGGCGATTTATTTATGGAAATTTCGTTGTTGTATTATAATTTATCTTTAAATGTAACATTAAAATTAGAACGTTTAATGTTAGTAAAATATTATCTGATGAAGGAAATACGTTACATAATTAAGTACAGCACGGAAAATAAGGTAAAACATGCTCTATTCTAAATAGGTTTCGTATTAAGATTCTGGTCAGATTCTGTCTAGAATCATTCTGGAAAATAAAATAAAGCTCTCCGGTCTTATCACGCTGATGCAAATTCAAGGTATGATTAAAGTCCTTAAGAATTAGATAGCCAAACAAACATGCTCCTTGACTTAATATTAGGCATACTTGTACAAAAATAATCGCAAAAAAATAATATTATAAGCGTGTGTCAAGTTATTTTAAATAATTCCTTAAAAATGTGAACAATTGATTCATTTTATTAAACATAGAACAAAATATATTCGTATTACGCTAAAAATTATCGCAATTTTTATCATTTTCATAATCATATGGGGAAAAGTTTCAACCAGTATCAATCGCGACGAGCCTTGATTACTTTTCGCATAAACAATAGTAATGATTATTTTACAATTTCGTACCTCGGACGGGATCCTTTATTTGGGCAAAGTAATAAGAGTGGCGCCGATTACCGCAAGCGTATGGGAACTAACAAAACCGAGGCGAACCTTTTCGTTCTTTTTTCTTTCGAAGCATATTTTCTGTATTCTTCCCTTCGGGTCTACTTGATTGAGGCAGGGCGGTGTAAAAAGGCACGATTCCGTGCTTTTACCGGTTTACTTTGATGATAAATATCTCATTAGTGCGCAGGGCATACGTTTATGGATGTAACAATAATGGGGAAATAATTTTCTCGTTGGGTAGACGCGCGAAGGGATGAAATTCTGGCGAAATAATAAATTAGAAAAAGCCGCGGGGCCGCAGTAACTTTGCTGGCTATTAGATTACGCCGAGCATCTGCAGAATCTCGGATGGGAGCCGTTAATTTTCGTTAAAAACCAAATGCTCCTAGGATAGGGGGGAGGGGGGGGGTGGTGGTGGCCTCCCCTACGTCGCGCGTTTACCCAACACTCATCGTTGACTGCGCCGGGATAAGTAAGTATGGCTTTACATGGTTACCTGAACATTAATGCGGTTCCGTGGACTTCCATGAAGATTTAAAGGCACGGCATTTGTTCTGTCGCCGAAACTACGTCTTCTTCCCGGGGTCCCGGCTTGTAATTTCTTAATAGAAAAGCCTCCGTGAGTTACGGCCCCCCGACTTACCCCGTGTTAATCACTTTTTCTTACTTGAGACAAATTCGTCTTTAAAATTGTCCATTGAAATGAAATTTAAATCCGCGGAGGGGAAATTTTCGTTGTCGTATTAGCTGCACTGTGAAGAGCTGTGATTGTCATGGTAGCAAGAAACGTCATTTATCTTCTTTAAAATTACGGATCGTAGTTACCGATCCTAAAACCACAGCTCTTAATGAGGCAGTTACAATGAGGTCCTGTTTTTTGGCTTTCTTCTTCTTCCAAAAATTTGTATAATTATATTCATCAAAGATATAAGGGATGTTTATGATAGAAATTTGAGTATTATGTTCAAGTATTTGTATGCTTTTCAGAGGTATACTGATCAGAGGTATATTTGTTAACATTTTAAGTATATACAGTATAGTTGAAGATATGCATATGTATGTCTGTTCTAAACATATATTTTTTCCAATATGCTTGTACTATTCATTGTAGTCCCGTTATAAGAATTGAGATGTGAACTTATTCTGGTATGTCAACATTAATTATTTTGAAAATAATAGCACTCCTGTGCAAGCTACAGTTGCCATTGATAAAATGAATGCCATATTGCTAAAATGCAATAAGAGATTATTTTCTTTGTTACTGTCTAATGAATAGGATATAGTATAGCGAATACTAACGAATATAATAGTTGTGTTGTAAAAGAATTATTTGCATAACAATTATGGTATATTAAATTTATACATAATGTATTTGTATTTATTAAGATTGTTTATTATCCTTCGTAAAAATAGTAATAAAAATTAAATACATATTAAAAAATAAATAGTTATTATAATTTACCAAATGTATAAGTTTTAATCAAAATCATTGATAATGTAAAGTAATATATTATAATATTATAATAATGTAAAGTTAAATGGTATACAAGTTATAGTTTAATTGTAGATTATTGATCTTAAAAACAATAAATTAGCAATGAGACTGCAGCTATAATATGACAACCATTTTATCAGTGGTATTGTAGCTGGCACACGAGTGCTGCTATTTTCAATATAATTAAGTTTCATATAGTGTAACTGTATTAAATGTATATCTACTGTAGTATTTTAAACTTTTTTGCTGTAACATGATTCAAACGTCCATTATAATTATTTCTCGTTGAAACAGACTTACTTAATAATTATAATATCCTTTTTTTACTCCTTTAACGTAAACGTTATAATATTATCTTTTTTTTATTCCCTTAACGTAAACGTTATATTATCTCATTCTTTTAAACCGCTCACGCAGTTGTTTGGTGGTTTGTAAATTTTTCACTATGTCGAAATAAAAATGGTCATCTTTGAAATCAGAGAATATTACAAATGATATTTCAAGTATGGAATAGTTGAATTTCAATTTCTTTTATTAAATGTTTTGGAGTTATAACAATTTTTATATATAAAATTGAAAGCTAGTTAAAATGGTTTGTTATTTAATCGCTAAAATTCGGCTTTCCTTGCAAGCCCGCATTTCTCTCTTTTTCGTCATTGCTCCTTTCTAAACCGGCATAAGTTTATTTGGATTAAGAATTTAAGAAAATAATTAATAAGCATATCATAATTGTATGAGCTAATATAATTACGTATTAAATTACTAGAAAATTAATCGAAATAATACAGCTTAAAAACATTTCTCATAAAAAACTCTTATATTATAATTTTATTATCCTACTTATATTACTTAAAAAGAAAATTACTATACATTGAAAAGTATACTGCAAAACAATCATAATATCTTTTTAAGATACATAAAAATTGATTTTTATTATTATCTAAGAATCAATAAATGCAATAGTTTCTACGATGTTGCTTTCTTAATAATATTTGCAATCAAATTTTTTGTAAATTTTGTTATTTATTTTACTCCAGTATGATTAACTGTATATTTAAATAACGTAAGGTATGTAAAACAAATAATTTTAATACACTTTCATTCGTTGTCAGATGAATATTTTATTCAAGTAAAGTACATAATATGAAATTAACTTTTAAAAAGTAAATCATATAAAAACCCAATTATGATACAAGAAAAAACAAGATTTATTCTGCAAGCTGAATCAGTGCAGTCAATCCGAAACGCGTTTCGTAATGCTTTCTCCTGATGGCGCCACAAGGTAGTATTCGTTAAAGTGGTTCGTGTCCACGCTTAGCTCAGATACGAACCAGACTTTTCCTGCAAAAATATTTATAAAAAATCTTTGTTAAATATGACCAATCTTGCCTTAAAAATTATTTAATATAATTCAGTTAAATTTATTTACGGTTGACGTTTATAGTCAATTCGCTAACATGAACTGCATTTTACAAAATATTCGAAAATTGGGTGGTTTCGTTATTACACGCGTTATGCGACGTAGTTTTAAATTTATCATCTAATTATACAGAGCTTTATGAGCGGTCTTGTTGTATCCCAGTTTGCCACAAAAGCTTTGCTGTTATACATCACGTAAAGTAGAAAATATAGAATTTTTAATGCACACGAGATTGTGCCAGGGACTGGTTTTTGTTTGCTTTACGGAAAATTATATGTAAAAAAATTGAATTTACTTTTATATCGTTTATTAATAAATAAAATGTTTAAAATTGTTCGAATGCAGAATGCAGTAAATCAAAAATTTAATCACAGTCTTTTTTTCAATCCAAACGAAATTGGATTTATAAATGATTATTAAATACTTTTAAACGAGAAAAATGGAATTTGTAATAAATAGTGCAGTAAAAGTCTCGTATTTATAGTACAGTTATAACCTTGACAATTTCTTTAATTTAACTAAAATAATAGTAGTAAGCCTTTAATGATGTAAACTTTCTCGATCGATGTAATTTAGAATTAAAGACATGATACGTGAATTTATACAAACATATAAATATTACAACAATTTTACAATATTTTAGTAATCTTATAAAATAAATTTCTCTCGGTAAATTACGCTATGACAAATTAAATTAACAGACCTTAAAAAGGATGTATTTAATTACATTAAATTTATATGGGGTAAAATTTATCAATGGCATTACAATTATAAACAAATTAAATGTTTAAAATAATAACAAATATAATTTGAGAAAGGAACATCACAGTTTAATTATTATACGTTAAAATTACTTTTTATGAAATATTCGTATGATTTAAATTGCGCTGATACCGCAAAAAATATACATATACAAAGTTATTGAATATACATTCAATCTATTTAATTTATTTAAAAGGAACATAAAATGGCAGTTTTAATTAAACAAATAATAATTCATCATATATATAATACGCGTTTTAACAAAGTTTAAAATATTATTTCGTGAATTTAAAATCGTTTTCAAATGTTTATTCAATGTTATTTTGTATATTATTTACTTATTAAATTATGATTTCATTTTATTATTTTATTATTTGTCATTGAGATAAAATCTAAAGCTACTTTGATATTATATATCATTTTGTTTATTTGTTTTTCCTTCAGTCGACAAAATATTTACACATAGATAAATATTAATAAAAATGTTAATTTCCTTTTGATTTAATGCCCAAGTAAAAATTAGACTAGATTTTGTCCAGTTCAAAAGTGGTACTAGCCAGACTTTGCCCAGTTCAACTGGCCTAGTCAAATTTGACAAGATACTGTCCAGATTCTGGCCCATAAATACTGGAGCATTATATGACTGTGTAGAGCCTAGCTAGGTTCTTACCAGTCAAATTCGGATAGTTTGTACAGTCAAAAAACTATTCCACATTTTTCCATGGAAAAACTATCTAAAACTTAA